>BRDA01030238.1:0-18266 GCA_036984385.1 Crenuchus spilurus | reverse complement strand
TCTCTCTCTCTCTCTCTCTCTCTGTGTGTGTCCTTTGTCTCTAAATGTGTAGGTACAATAGAGTAATTCAGCATGCCATTCTGTAATTTTTAGACATGAGTGCTGTAATTTCTACAGCAGTGACACTCATAAAAGACCACTTTAGAGCTGACACACACACACACACACACACACACACACACACACACACTCTCACACGCACACACCTGGATGGCAGATAACAGCTCCATTAGGTCTGCGCTGCTGCTCTGGCCTGATAGCTTCTAATGGCATCAGCCTGCAGAGCCTGGAACCATGGCACAGGCCAGTGGGCACACAGCTGCCTCAGATCACACACACACACACACACATGCATACACTTTAATCATAAGGATGTAGAGTGACATATGCAACCACCAACATAACACACACTATTACATCAGACCCCGTTGCACACTTTTACATGTCCTGGAGCACTGAACTGTCTGAATAGTGCATGTGTGTGTTTTCCCCATTCATCTGATCTCTGTCCCCCTCACAGTGACCCCCACAACCCCCATCTCTACCTCTATCATTTCTTTTTTCAATGTGAGGAAAAACGCTTGTCTCCCCTCCTCACTATAGAATGACTGTGACAGGAAATTACACCCCACAGCTCACACACACACACACACACATACACACACATTCACAAACACAATATACACACAGTACACTCTATATATTGCAGAGCATATCCATTAAACTATTTCGATTCTGAAATGACACAATAATTACAACTAATAACATAGCACACAGTTTTAGTTATAGCTCTGTCATACACACATGTACACACACAAACGTACTGATTTATGGGTTGTCCAGATTGTTGGCCCTGTTCTTTTCAAATGGACTAAAATGGATAGCATAGTGGATAATACTACTGAGCCACATATACATGAAAAGTCCAGTTTCTTGTTGAGGTAAGAACACTGTACGAACTGCTGTAAGACACCCCCCCTCTACACACACACACACACACTGCAGTAAGAAGGACAAGTCTCCTGAAGTTACATTTATCTGTACTCGGTATCAGTTGATGAGTAGGCTTATGTGAATGTCTACTACATGTATTAAATAATGTAACAGAATTCAATAAATATCTGTCATGGCTAAGACAGATCAGTCAAATTAATAATAGTAATAATAATAATAATTTAATTAATGATGTTCATTTAATGAGTGATTGATTGTGTGTTTGGAGAAAAGAAATGTGCTGATTCTGATCATGCATCAGTAATTGTGTGTAATTACTCTCAACTCAGTTCATCTCTAAACAAAGCCTTTAGACTATTACCCATATTCACTGAAAATCTCAGTTCAGTCAGAAAACTCGACTGTGATCTCTTTGTGTCTAGCTGTCTCTCTGAAGTGCATGCACACACACACACACATTTGGATGCAGTGTGCAGGGTGCAGGCTGACTGTGGGTGATTGAATGGAAGGAGAGTCTTTAATGTTTAAACAGCATCACAGCCAGCCATGTGTTTGACTACACGCCAAAAAATTTATCACTAGAGAGAGAGAGAAGGAGGAGAGAGACAGAATGAGAAGGGCAGAGAGAGAGCAGAATGAGAAAGAGACAGAGAGATAGAGTGAGAATGCAGAGAGAGAGAAAGACGAAGTGAGGGAGAAATAGTGAGAGCATGAGAAAGGCGGATAGAAAGACGGAGAGAGAGAGATGGTTAGGTATGTGGGTGAGACATAATTCATTTCTACGATTCTCTGTAGTGTTTGTGTGTGTGTGTGTGTGTGTGTGTGTGTGTGTGTGTGTGTGTGTGTGTGTGTGTGTGTGTGTGATGAGCCTCTCATGGGAGCCCATTAGTGAGGGTAACCCTTAAGAGCGACCATTAACCAGCATACATGACACTGAGAGAGAGAGAGACACTCTGATAGACGAGAGAGAGGGGGGATGAAAGACTAGACAGACTGTCTTTCTCACTGTCTGTCAGTCTGTGTGAGTGTTTCTTCTCTGTCTGTCTTTCTGTCTGTCCACTTGCCAGGATGTCTGTCAAGCTGTCTGTCTGTCTGTGACAAAACGTTCTGACTTTGTATGAAATCCAAAGGCTCATGGGCTCATGTGTATTTCAGTTTTAAGTGTGTCAGGTGATTTAATTTCAGTTAATCAGATGACTTTATATATTCCGTATTTTCATGATGATCACATTGCCTGATTTGACTTAACTTGGCTTTACTTTTAGCAGGAGAAGCTTCAGTAGAACTGCTAAAAGCTGCAGTGTTACAGCTGTAGAGTCATAGCAGTAGTGTAGAAGCAGCTCAGCTTCCTACTTCAACTACTAAATAGGAAAATTCAATGCATAAAATGCATTTTCCAGTTCATTGTGTTTATGTTGAATTGTCTACATATTCCTTGTTCATGGTGAAAAATGTCCAGATGTGGACACGCCCATTTAAATCAATTTGACCTCTTCCTAAAACAAACTGTTTTGCCTTATAAGGTAAGCTCATGAATAATTTGATAAGCTTGCTCTGATTGGCTCTGATTGGCTTGTTTACATGTGATCAGCATGCTGATGCTGGAAAACAGTGGAAAATGAAACCAGTCCAATGGAGCAGACAGAGGGAAAAAAACGGAAAGAACAGAGAAAGGTAATTGATGATGGCATGCAAGAGAAGTGCGAGAGGATGTTGGTGATAAGAAACACTGATATGAATCAAACGGATCATGCAGAGAGAACGTTTGCCCTACCTTGCATGGCAAATTACATCTGTAATGGCAGCCAAGTTCTGCTCTGACTGTTTAGTTTACAGCACACATGTAACATAAGTCTTTATACTTGTTTATCTTGTTTTTGATCCAGTACCAACAGTGATTTGTGTTTACTTTGGTGTAGTTTTTTGTTTACCTTATTTTTTCTCTTTCCTGTTTTTTGGCAATGAGAGAAGAGAGAAGAGGCTATATGAATTTAATAGGGTGTGTTTGCCCAATCTTGAGTGGGAAAGGAAAGTTAAATGGCAGATGTTGCTGATGTATGTAAAGTTTAGAGGAACATGAGATAGCAATATGATGTCATAGTAATACTGTGACAGTAACAGTGTTACCTCTGTAATGTGATGCCTACCGTGGTGTTGAGTTCATTTCCATCATCACTGCAAGCAGGTAATCCCGCCCAACCCTGCCCCTTTAAGAACCTGCACCACACAACAATAAACTAATCAAAACCACAGGGATGTACATCTCTGTAATGAAACACATCCACCCAGTACTGTGGTGATACTAAACAATGTCGTCATGGAGATCCCTGTAATGAAGCACACCCAGTGCCGGCACTAGGCATTTGGGTGCCCTAAGCACAAATGCTTTCTGGTTCTCAGCTTTCGCTGCCACACCCCACCCCCACTGCTGTATCAGTTGTAAAAAGCGCTTTTATAAATACATTTGACTTGACTTGACACCGGGAGGGACAAGTCCACAAACAGGTGTCTGCCTAACTTCGACAGTTGGGGACAAGCCCCGTGGGGAGACTAGGAATAGAGCAAAGGACATTCATTCTGCCTGACTCTTTTGGTTCCGCCATGGGCAATTGGGGCCCCACATGCAGTGTGTAGTCTCTGTGAGCGGAGCGCTGGCACTGAGCACACCCACCCAATACTGTGGTGATACCAAGCAACATCTGTCATAGGGGCCTCTATAATGACACACACCTGCCCAGTACTGCACACATTCTTCATTGTTGGGACCAGTGTACTGATGCACACCTTCCCAATACTGTGGTGATACTGAACGTTTGTCATTGGTATCCATGTAATGGCACACACCTGCTCAGTACTCCACTGATACCAAACAACATTCATCGCAGACACCCCTGTAACAACAAACACTAGCCCAATACTGTGGTGATACTGAATTCCTGTACATCGTGGACCCCTGTAATGATGTACATCAAAATAAAGCAGTGAAACGCAAGAATGCATGTCCTCAAACATGGGAATACTGAATCTTATCCTGCAGTAAACCTCCAAATTTTTGCTTTGCTTTATCACCACAGTGACAAAAATGCATATCATCACAAGTCTGTCTTTTTGGAATTGGCACGTTTTTCTTCTTTCTTGTTTTGCTTATGTGAGCTTTGTGTTTGGAGAAAATGGGGAAAAACATGAAGACAAACATGCTGTGTGTCCTGTGAGCTCTGCTGATTAGACAGACACAGTGCACATCTAAACAGAGTCAGTTAGTGAATAAAAACAGGGTGTGCTTTCATGTGGGTCTGGATGGTGTTTGAATACAGAAATCAGCACAAATGAAAGCTTTAATTGAGTTTGCCAACCTGGCAACCAGAACAAATTACAACATGAGAGACGCACACACACACACTCACTCACTCACTCACTCACACACACACACTAGAGCCCTTTCAACAGCATGTCAGCACACCCACACATACACACACCTGCTTGATAGGGTAGAACAAAGGACAAGGTTTTTCACTGTTATTATGACAACACTGACCGATGCTGAGTAGAGTAAAGAGCGGCCACTTCACACAGTCATCCTCTTACACAGAACCACCCCCAGTTTATATGTTTTAGCATCTCTTTGTCTAACATGCATGATAAACCTCCTAATATTCTCCTCCATTTTCTGTGTGTGACTAGATTTTCATCAGTGACCTCATACATTCCAAGGTGCTACACACAGTTTCCATCACATTTCATTCACACCTTATGAATGCATCATTTATTTCAAGGCTATTTCATTCTTCAGTGTAGCTACCCTTTAACCATCTTCCCCTCACCCCACCCACAGAGCTCATGCTTGGGGCTACTGTTGGCCCCCCGTTGGCCACACATTGGCCCCCTGTTGGCTCTGGAGCGGGCGGTGTAATAGTTTTTATCTCTGCTTAATGCCAGCAGGTCAGCAACCTCGATATAGGCAGTCTTCATTAGTGCAGCTCCACTGGAAGTCTGTCTGTTCCTCCAGAAATGCATTACTGAATATATATATACATGTATACCGCATATATATACAGGCATACACAGAGGTGACCGGGGAGATTCTCAACACTTTTTGCATTTGTCTCAGTTTCTCAGATACTATATGGATGACGGCAGCCACATTTTTATATACTAACCTTGCATATGATTGAGTATTCTGAATATCATTTAAAGATGTTTACATGTGAATTATCATTCATAGTATTTATTTAAATGGAAAAAGTCTGGTGTTGCATATGACCCCAACCCCATGCATCACGGATGGCTGCAGCATTAACGTTCTCTAATTAATTTTTGTTTTAGGTCTCAAAAAGCATACTATTCTGAAAATATTCAGTGTCTCTATAGTTCACTGTGAGACAGGTAGAATAAACCAGTTTGCAGTGCTTCATAAGCAATAAAATAGATAAATAATCAAAAAATAAAAGTAAAAATGTAAGTAAAAATGTTGACACTTTTTCCCAATATTAGAATTTTTGATGTGGCACCATATAGAAGTAGAGTAGAAGAGTTTACCGACTAATTCACTGGTTATACTGAATAAATATCAACTAAAAACATTTCAGACAATTTATTTTTAGCGATCAGAAATGATTAGGCCTCTTCTCCAAGGCCTCAAAGTCCCTGAGGCTTCCCCACTGGAAAATGAATTCACATATGAATTTGCCACCTGCTTTCACATACAGAGTGATACAGTTACCAGTCAATATTGCTTGATATTTCATTAAATATTTCTGATAAACACAAGTGAAGTGAGTTTGAATTGAAATGAGAAATGCACCTGCAGACACTGCTCATCATGCATCGAGACACACTGACACACATTCACAAAATGTGCATGAAAGCACACACACACACGCACACAGTCCCAGACTGATTAATGGTAGCTCACTCCTGCTTACTGTGCTCAGGTGTGACTCTTTTGTCTTACTGACAGACACTGTATCCTCTTGAGATTAGCCAATAGGGAGCTGGAGACACTACACACTGAAGCACGTGCACACACACACACACACACACACACACACACCAACCACAAACACACTTGTTTTTATATATAGTAATGAAATGTAAGTATATATGAATGAATGAAATGAATATATATATTCAGTTCTTTCATTGTTATTTGCTTGTTATTGTAAATGGTACGCATCCTCTTCTTCAAAGCACATATATGGACAAACACAAATTTTTCTACACAGTAATTTCAGAATATTATGACCACCCCTGGTTTCCTGGTTTGGCATGAACTCAGCTCAGGATGATGCCATGTGACAGGGATTGCTGCATGTATAAATAAGCAACCATATCAATCAATTGTAGCGGAGTGCAAAACAATTGTCATGGGCAGAGGATGTGATTTGACTGATGGTCGAAAGATCATGATAATAGGGTGCCAGGTGAACGGTGGTAAAATCTCTGAAACTTCATGGGATGTTTTACAGCCACTATACTGGAAGTGTACCATGAGAATGGACTTCTCATACATTGAGTGCCTCCCATTGGCATAACATTGGTGCCCCACAGACCATTAAAGCCAGAGGTTAATGACGACTCCTTTGAGTGGTACAGAGGAATCAAACGCACCACAGTGGCCCTGGGCATGTGCCAGCAGATACCTTCCATCACATGATACTGTCATTGTACTAGTGTCATCCAAGCCAAGGGTGATTACTCCCACTATTAGGTAGGTGGTCATAATATTCTAATATGACTGTGTATTTTATTACTAACTTGTCTTTGTCAGTAATAAGCGCTTTTCAGCGAAGCATCTCCATGGTCTAGATGCAAATGCTAACAGGCTAGTTTGCTAACTTGCCTCTCATTCTATATATTACTCTAAAAGATAACAAATAACATGGAAATTTTGCAACAAATAATGAATGATATTTTAGAAAGTCCAGAATGGAAGTATGATAAAATCTTATGTTGACCATGACATTTTTATTTTTATTTTTTGGCTTTTTCTCAGACTACAAGCCTGTTTTAAAGACCACCATACATGTACTACCTTTTAAGAGACCTTCTTTAGTAAGTCAATGACCTGGAGAACAGGGGAGGATGGGATATGAATGGGCACAAATGTACAGAAAATTGAAATAGTTATGATGTTTTTGTACATCATGGGTTTTCCCTGTAGGCATCACCCAACCTTACCTGCTTCTTTAAAAGATGTATCAATGTTGCCTTTCTTATATCAGTATATACAAATCATTGCATTTTTGAGGTGCATAAAAACAAAAGACTAGGCTGTCTCACTTATTCTTTTGACTTTTGGCACATATCAGAGGCCTGTAGGGCTGGATATTGGAGAACAATTTGAAGTACAGTGGAAACTTGACTTATGAGTTTAATTTGTTCTGTGATAGCGCTTGTAATTCAGTTTGCTCATATGTTAAATTAAATTAAATTTAAATTAATTGAAATGCTATTAATCCATTCCAGCCCCACATAAACCACACCAATTTGTTACCTGTTTTTAAATAAGAAAAATGTATATGTAATGCAGAAAAAAAATGCATAAAAAAGATATAAACTGGTGTTTATAAAGTATGATTTGGAGATCAGATCTTCTTCACTGACTTTTGCCTTTTTTGCAGGGCGTTTAAAAAAATCCTGAGGTTTGTTTCTTCCTACATTTCAAAATGTTTCGAAAATGAGTGACATAGGTTTGATTACAAGGTGGCAATGCACGACTTCTTCTCAGCACTGATCTCGGCACTCAATCATACTTGCTGGGCCACCTATTGGCGGGTGGTGGGAGCTTGCTCGTTCGTAACTCAGATCTCGGTTCACATCATAAAGCAGTTATCTTGTACAAAGCTTGTATCTTGGAAAGTTTGTAAGTTGGGTCACTCGTAATTCAAGGTTTCACTGTTTTGTGTAGTCTGTATCATATATTTTATATACTAGTTCAACTAGTTTTAATCCACCCTGGGCAAAAGCACTAGTCATTTAGTAGTAACATGAGAACTAATGTGGTCTATTTTAACTCCCACATTCATGAGTTCTGGTAATGTGTTAGCAAGGTGAGCAACACCTCCCCCACTCCCCCAAGCACATAATCAGTTCCTGTGTTATGAAGTTGACATTGTGTTAGCATGTTGTAGTACGTACCCATGTTGTATAGTAAACTGTTGAGACAGCTGTTTGACTGACTTAAGCTCAAACTCAAGCTTTCCCACATTTACCTTTAAACCTAGACCAGCAGAAACATTTCTCCTTATTTGGCCTTTTATACACCAGGGCCAGGCACTCCCTTTGACATCTAAATGAATTAAAGGCCTTAAAATGTGAATGGTCACATAGAAATTCAGGTAATTAAGGTGATCGATTGCCTGTGGCATGGAGATAAATGCGTGCTGCTTGAATGAATCCTAAAGCCAGTTAGCCATACAGTGTGTCGTTTTGTCATATTCAGATAAGTGTGCAATAATTTTGCCTGAGCTAATGCATATAAATAGTTTAAAGAAGCACTATAAATCATGCATTAAAGGATTAGTTCAACATATTTTCCTTGAGAGTTTTTTGTTTTTCTGCATGCTTATGAAGTAAAATCACCTCATTTTAGATTCCAGAATGCTAGATATCAGACAAACAGGTAAACAGTTTTTCTAATGAATAATAAAATAACTCAGTAACCATGAGGATGTAATATTGATTGCTGTGATGTTTCTGCTTGTACTCTTGGACTCTTTTGGATGCTATGTTTTGTGGAAGTCAGTTGGGGGTCATTTTTGTCATATTCTCACAAAAATGCCCCCAAACTTTACATATCACACCAGCTTGAGGTGAGGTAAACATTCTCTCGATGCCATCCATTCATTTTACAACAGCTTTTCTTTTCACCCACCTCCTCTCACTCTGTTTTTTCTCAGCTCTCTGCTTGTTTCAGGAAAAGCTGTTTCATTCCCCGCCCATTTTCTGGCACCAACACAGTATCAGCAGAAAAACAAAAACGCAAACAAAATATGATGCCCCGTGGCTGTAAACCAGCCAATCACACCAGAGTCTGGCAACCATTACAGATTTAATTTCTCACACAAGGCAAATCTTCATATCAGCCATTCAAATAATGTTTCTCTTAATGTACATCCTCTCTTGCACACTTCTCTTGCATACCATGGAAATAATCACCATCAATCTTCCAATTGTATTTTCACTGTGTTCACCAGTTTCATTTTCCACCTGTTTTCTGGAACCCAGTGTAAGTATGCTAACCAGCCAATCACAGCAGAGCCCAAAGGCTTGTTTCAGGAAAATGCAAAGTCGTAGGGTTGTAAACGGGCTTGTAAACCACATCTGGATATTATTACGGCCATAGAGTGTAATAAAAATAAAGGGATCTTTTTAATACCATTTTTAAAAAATAAACTTAAGAAACATGAACATATTGTGTTCACTGTAATAAAATTATGTGTATTCATACTCATATTAACTGCACAAATTGTTAACATCATTGATTAATACTCATGGGGGGTGACAAAAAGGAGAACAGCACTGAACTACCCAGTCATCATGGCCCATGTTGGTTGAACATGAACAGGTCTAGCTGGGTTTAAGATAGACGTGGGCTCTGAATGGGTTGGTACAAGGGCTATTAGTGTGACCAAGGTAGTGTGACACAGATAAATGTTTGCAACTCGGTCGCTCTTTATATATGGGGATAAAGTGCTCTATGACTCGCCCTGTAGAGCATCCATATGTTGGGCAAAACAAATCTTCATTGTAACAAGCTGGGCTGCCTATTCATGGGTTACATCTGATGTCACTAATGAAACCGCTGCCATAGTGGGTTCCTACTGTCTGATTCATGCTTTCAATATGCTGTGCTGTTGGGTGTGACAACAACAAATGGGATAAAGGATTATTATTTTATAGACTTCCCAAAGACACACCGGAGGGAAGAATGGCTTGCCAATATCAAATGGGCAAACTGGACAGCAACCGAAACCAGTCAACTTTGCAGTGCACATTTATCTCCAGCGAGTAACTCTTGGTTAATAGCTAAGTTAGCATTATCTAAGCTAATCAGGTTAGCTAGTTGGGGAGCTCGCATGTTTACTGTGTGAATTTACCTGCTTTTGCTAGTCAAACTGTTTAATAAGACTTTTCAACAGAGTGTGGTATTGTTACATTTGTGCTAAAATACTTTTATTTGTACAATTAAATAATTTTATTTTGGAAATTTACAACCAACTTTCTTTAGAAGTCTAAAGCTCAAAATAAACACTATGATAACATATGACATGGTGTTTAGTCATGTAGCTTAGCTTTGACAAGAAATATTTTATTTTGTTTCAGATGCCATATTTTAGGTTCCGTTACCCATCTTGGTCTGAAGTATTTGTATACATCTGTGCTTTCGTAGGCTCTCAGTGTTTGTCCTGAATAAGGCCATGGGTTATGAATTAACTATATGTAAATATCTTGAAATTGCAGGTTTGGCAGTGATTCAAATGTGGCCAGTGTGATAAAAAAATACAGTGGAGGAAATAATTATTTGATCCCTTGCTGATTTTGTAAGTTTGCCCACTGACAAAGATAGGAACAGTCTATAATTTTAAGGGTAGGTTTATTTTACAGTGAGAGATAGCATATCAAAAAGAAAATTCAGAAAATTATATTGTATAAAATATATACATTTATTTGCATTTTGCAGAGAAAAATAAGTATTTGATCCCTCTAGCAAACAAGACTTGATACTTGGTGGCAAAACCCTTGTTGGCAAGCACAGCAGTCAGATGTTTTTTGTAGTTGATGATGAGGTTTGCGCACATGTCAGGAGGAATTTGATCCACTCCTCTTCGCAGATCATCTCTAAATTATTAAGATTTCTAGGCTGTCGCTTGGCATCTCGGACCTTCAGCTCCCTCCATAAGTTTTCTATGGGATTAAGGTCTGGAGACTGGCTAGGCCACCCCATTACCTTAGTGTGCTTCTTTTGAGGCACTCCTTTTTTGCCTTAGCTGTATGTTTTGGATCATTGTCATGCTGGAAGACCCAGCCACGACCCTTTTTTTTTTTTTGCCAATTTTCTCCATTTCCCAATGTGGTAGTTGCCAATTAACCCAACCCATTAGTCTCCCCATCACTTTGCATTGTCCCTGACTCTAGGAGGGTGAAGACATGCACAAGTCTACTCCGTTGCGTGCAATACAGCCACCATCTCTTTTCGAACTACGGCTTTATACACCATCCCTGGGGAACCAAGGCGCAAACAAACAAACAAACCAACTCGACTGAGTTGGTAAAACGAAACCACATACAAAGTCCAAGGCAACCAGGCATAACAGGAGAATCCAAATCCAGGCAAATATATTCATATCCAATGAATAAGAATACAAGTATACAAAATCAAGACCTCGCGTAGAATGGAGGGTGAGCTAGGCTAATATAGCCGGTGTAATGAGGTCAAACAGTAAACAGGTGAAGAAACCAGGTTAGTACTCAGGTGACAGCGACCTCTGGGTTCCAGGAGGTGCTCTGTCCTGCTGAACTGCAACAGCGATCCTCTGGTCATAGTGTCAGCACCTTAGCCTGCTGAGCCACTTGGGGCTCCCAGCCACGACCCATTTTTAATGTCCTAGCAGAGGGAAGGAGGTTGTCACTCAGGATATTACGGTACATGGCTCCATCCATTCTCCCATTGATGCGGTGAAGTAGTCCTGTGCCTTTAGCAGAGAAACACCCCCAAAACATAATGTTTCCACCTCCATGCTTGACAGTGGGTATGGTGTTCTTTGGGTCATAGTCAGCATTTCTCTTTCTCCAAACACAGTGAATTGAGTTAATGCCAAAGAGCTCAATTTTTGTTTCATCTGACCACAGCACCTTCTCCCAGTCACTCTCAGAATCATCCAGGTGTTTATTGGCAAACTTCAGACGGGCCTGCACATGTGCCTTCTTGAGCAAGGGGACCTTGTGGGCACCTCAGGATATTTATCCATTATGGCGTAGTGTGTTACCAATGGTTTTCTTGCTTTAAGATCATTAACAAGCTCCCCTCATGTAGTTTTAGGCTGATTTCTTAAATACTTATTTCTCTCTGCAAAATGCAAATAAATTTATATATTTTATAAATGTAATTTTCTGGATTTTCTTTTCATATTCTCTCACTGTTAAAATAAACCTACCCTTAAAATTATAGGCTGACTTTGTCAGTGGGCAAACTTACAAAGTCAGCAAGGGATCAAATAATTATTTCCTCCACTGTATGTCATATCCAATTTAAACATTTGTTTCCATTGAAAAATTTGCTCCATTGTTTTAGTTACACAAGGTACTTAACATGGCAGAAACCACAACAAAACATGTCATACATGACTGCAAGGTATGAATATGGGCCTTACATGGGTGTAGAGACTCAACCCAATACATGTGGTTCTAACTCATAGTTCAGCAGGGATGGATTATTGACTGAGCCAAAGGGGCCTGTAGCTGTCAAGGGGTCTCAACGTTCAAAGGTCACAAGGCCTGACAATGCACTACAAATTGATAAATTAATTGCTCTGAATGTACACAGAGAACTACACGAATGGATGAATGAAATAAATGTAATCTTCAAGTTTTATTTTATTAGTACTGATGCTGTTGTTGGGATGTTGTTGACAAAGTCCACATGAAGGCAACATTCAGTATCGTTTCACTTTTTATTCATTTATTTATTATATTATTGTTAAGAATGGAAGCCTCCAAAGATGCTTTTCACCATGGGCCAGGATCTGTCCCTTACCAACCTTCTTGCACATACCCTGAATGAGTTTCACATTTTTTTCTACCTGTGTTTAAGATTCAGCTCATGGTGTGGGACTCTGGTATCAAGCCTTTTAGCCTCTATTGGAAATTGTTTGCCATTGCTTATTTCCTGTCAGCATCCTGTGGCCAAAGGCTAAGAGATATGATTAATTCAAACACAGATTTTAAGTCTATTTCTTTCTCTCTCAGGCATCCTTTCTCTGAATGTGGTCACCTTTTCTGTTCATCAGTTCTTGCACACTAACATACTATAGTGTAAACTGATTAGTCTGAGATAATTGGTTTCAGAAGCTTTTCTATTTTGGCAGCTATAAACTTTAAAACACAATGTGCCAAAAATGGTTCTTTGGAGCCATGCCATAGAACAAAAACACTTTTTGGTTACTGAAAGGGCACTTATCGTGATGGAATATGTAAACATACTTGAAGTTTGAAAAAGTATTATTCACTTCCTAGTCAGTACAGTTCATATACTGTAGCTGCTAAAATAGCCCATTTAGAATTCACTGTCTAAGTGATGTCACAGAAAGCAACATATTAACACTTATCAACCTATTCAGCCAAAGGCAATTTAAGCCTGCCCATTCACACTGAGTGCTTCAGCCCAGATTGCTTTTTGAATGAGGTGTAATGCAGAATAGATTTCATTTAAGTATATCAGTCTTAAAGACGCAGTTTTGTTTTGTTCTATGCCTGCATTTTGAACACAGTCTACACAATAAGAGAGGCTGGAAAATGTCAAATTGAAATATAATTTTAATACATAAGTCCACACAAACATCCTGTGTGGGTCAGTTTAGAACCGATCCATTACCAATGATCAGTTAAAGCATGCTTTTTTAATACTACAGTATATAAACATAATATATAGTAATATAATATAAGCTGATGTACCATACAATACAGAGGTGCCCACCCACAGGGCCATGGACCAGACCCGAGATAGTGTGGTGATGAACAGAAAGAGTAAGCAGTAGCCTAACTGTAAAACTCCATTATTTTATTATTTTAACATAATGAATATCACCAAAAAATAAAACTGTATTTATTATTAAAATAAATCTATGCATGTCAGCATACATCATGTGTTAGTTGCTGTTGTCTGCTTCCAAATGATATGTAAAATGAAGAAACTGGCAACATTATATTGTACCGTTACAGTTTTATAACAACTACAAGTGTAGATTGATCACAGCTGACTGATGTCTGATCAGTTTAATAAGATCAGTTTGTCTGCTGATACTGATCCAGAATGTCAGATCTGTGCATTTTGACAGTGGTTGTTTTTAAGGAACCTTTTATGAAATCTGAAAACCTCCACACATAACCTAAAAGTTCTTATTCAATTAAGGATTTCTCCTGAAACTTTACGTTCAAGACAAGAACCGTTTAGGAGCTTTAGGGGTGTGCTGAGTGTACATATGTATATGTTTTCAGAGTTGTGGACAGTCTGTTCATCTGTTTAAATGTAATGCTGGACTGCAGGAAAGAGAGTGAGAGAGAGAGAGAGAGAGAGAGAGAGAGAGAGAGAGAGAGAGAGAGAGAGAGAGAGAGAGAGAGAGAGAGAGAGAGAGAGAGAGAGAGGTCAGCTGGTCATCCTCAGAGGGAAATGGAAATGGTTCCCCAGCCTCAACCAATGAATAGCAATTTCCTAACAGCTCCTGCCACATCTTCAACTGCTATTATTCAGACTTGGACTTGGAAATGACTTACAGCTTACTGAGGGAGATGACCATGGAAGCCTGTCTAAACAGTGAAGCCTCGGTAGATAATGATAGCAAATTTACACATGCCTGCTTCATTCACTCCTTCATTCATTCACTCACTCACTCTTTCATTTATTCGTTCATTCACTCATTCATTCATTCACTCACTCAGTCTCTCACTCACTCACTTCCCTAATGGTGGAAGAACGTCGGGACCATTATTCCAAATGGGACAAAAGAAGAAGGACCCACTTGTCCTTCCAACACAAAACGCATCTGTTAATCAAGTGGATATAGATTGAGCGGCAAACAACCAAGAGTGGGATTCTCTCTCTCTCTCTCTCTGTCTCTCTTACTCTCTCTCTCTCTCTCTCTCTCTCTCTCTTTCTCTCTCTGTTTCTCTCTTTCTCTCTCTGTTTCTCTTTCTCTCTCTCTCTTTCTCGCTCCCTGTCTCTCTCTCAGGAAAAAAACACCATACAGAGCATTCGGCCGCCAAAAAAAAAAAAAAAATGTTTTGATGTACGACTGCGTTGTGCAGGCTGTAATTAAACAATATTTCTGGGCTTTTGCCGGAGCCCCTCAGCATATGCCGTATGTCAACGCGTTTCATCACTGACAAAAACACATGCGCCACCACAAAACAAATGAGAGAGCTGCCCGCAAATAAAGATTTATTAGCCTTTTATAGGTATTGCATTATTTTATTTTCTCCATCCGGCCTTTGAAAATGTTCTCAGAGAAATAAACAGCTACTGTGTCATTTGGCCTCTTTTACATGTTGTAATTTTATATTAATACATTTGCACTCATAACTCATTGAGACTCTTTAAAAAGTACCGATTCTCAACGTTCAGTCAATGCTTCTTGTGTTTGTAAGAAGAGATTTTATTATTTATTGCATTTTGCATTTTATTACAATCTTTACATTTTTCATGTTTCAAAGCAAAAGTGAATTTAAACTTGTAAATGTAATTAATAACACTACAGTAGTGTACTGTTCATAACACTACATGAACTCATCATGACAACTGACATTTATAAAGGCTTATTGTAATAGGTATCATATCAGTACTCATGGTCCTTGCTTTCATTGTTTTTTCCCTTGAGGAAATTCTTCTCCACGTTCATCTCAACTGTACACTGAACACACACACACACACATACAGACATACATTAGTGTACAGAACACATACACATCACCCATTGAGCAGTTGGGAGTTAGCTACCTTGCTCAAGGGTGTTTCAGCTTATGGATGGGGACTGAACTGAATTGAACTAAGGGGTTGAACCATAACCTTTCAGTCCCAAGCCTGCTTCTCAAGCCTTTAGGCCATGGCTGCCCCATGTAGATGACATTCAGTTATACCTAAGCACTGATTCCTCTGCCCTTTTCAAGTGCTGAAAGTGTGCATCGCTGACCTCAAGATCTGGATGAATAAGAATTTCCTTGCATAAATGAAAAAAAAAAAATTAAGTTCTGGTTGAAGGACCCAAACCTCCAGGCTGTCCACCTTTTCTGCTGCTCCCTTTTATTCCACACTTTCTCACAGAAGCCCATATTTAATCTCTCACTAAAACCTCACTACTATCACTCTTTTGTGAATATTAATGATACTAAACTCTAGTTCATGGCGCTGATCAGAGGCTCATGAATAGTCGCGTTTCCATTGCAGTTTTGCGCAAAACTTTATCGATATTCTGTTTTGTCGAAAAAACAATTTGACAAAACAAGTTTCACACTTGCGGTGTTTCCATTAAATGTGAAATACTTTTATAAAGTCACATGTGAATATGTTTGTTCTCGCGATAAGTCATTACAAACATAGCGGCAGTGGATGTAAACACATACTTCAGCTTTATACATACTGCTACCACGGCACTAGCGCTCATCATCAGCCATCAGAGGAGACGGTGGCGACTTATCGAGGCTTTGGAGTGACAAGCCCCTTATACTACGTATGCGGCGTTTTTGGGAAACTGTAGTCGATGGTTTTACAGAAGAGCTGTACAACATTTTAGAATGACACACTCAACTTTTAATGAACTTTGTGATGCTGTGAGATCTCTAGTGGAGCCAGCTGCACATTGTTATTCCAAATATGCTGCGTCATCTTCATCCTCTTACTTTCTGTTGTTGTCGTCTTTTTCGCCAATAGAAACGTCCGGTTGTTGATCACGTGACTCCCTTAACGCGAAAAAGTTTGTTTGAGTGTTTCCATTACACTTTTGCGATATAAACCAATTTTGATACGACTGAAAATCCACCTCATCTTAGCGCAAAAGACTTTTATCTAAAAACGTGTTTTTTCGAAATTGTCGTGTTTCCATTAAGCAAATTTTTATTCGCAATTCTAATTTGCGATATTTCATGGTCAATGGAAACGCGACTAGTTTGAGTCACAATCATGCTACTTGCCATTAGCAACCGGTGCTTGAGAGAGCAAAATTACTACTAAGTAATGTTTGCTGGCTCAGATGTCTGTTCACTGATGTATCAGAGCTGGTGATCCTGCACGTTCCTCTCAGTGACGTGTCAGCAGCGGTTTGAAAAGAGTTGGTGGCTGACTTCACATGACATGAAGCTAGTCTTCACCCTCCTAGAGTCAGAGACATTACAAGTGATTGGTAGAGTCCTAGTGAATGGGTGGGTTGATTGGCTATTTCTACAGTGGTTAAAATATTTAAAATATTTTTAAAAATACAAAAAAATAACCTCTAGTTCATGTCTTCATCAGCTCTAGTATAAATTATTGTAACACCCTGTTTATAAGTCTTCCTACTAAATATCTGATAAAACCAGGGTTCTAATGTACAATACATTACTCCCATTCAACATCATCCTACACTATCATCATCACAGCTCAAATATAACATATATAACACAGCTCCAATATAACATGTATATAGATATGATACCTGTTAAGTTAAGATACTATAAAAAGCCTTATGAACAAAACTTTACTGTAAAAGTGTCAGAAATCACTGTAAGTGTAAGCGAAAATGTAGCAGACTGACAGTAATAATGTTGCACTGGTGTGGCTTGTGCGGTTTGCTGTGTTTGTGGTATGTATAGTAATGTGTAATGTTGGACTGTACTGTAAGTGTTCTGGTTCGTGTCAGTACTGGAGGTCATGCCTGTGAAGGGAAAAGTGTTTTATTTTCTCTGTGAATGAGCAGGATTTGGAAATGGTCACTGATAAAATCATGAGGGCAAACATACACAGAGGAAAGACACCACACACCAGCAAACACACACACAAGCACAAACACACCTGTGTGTGTGTGTGTGTGTGTGTGTGTTTTGTCTCTACAGTGAGAGAGTGTCTACAGGTTTCAGTGTAGGCTTATGGGTCACTGTAGATAAGCACTGCAACATTTGTTCTGGTATTCAAATGGGTCTTTACCATTCCCGTGAGTGAGTGAGTGAGTGAGTGAGTGAGTGAGTGAGTGAGTGAGTGAGTGAGTGAGTGAGTGAGTGAGTGAGCGAGGGAGTGAGTGAGTGAGTGAGTGTGAGTGAGTGTGAGTGAGTGTGAGTTAGTGTGAGAGAGTATGTGAGTAAGCGTGTGAGTGAGTGTGTGAGTGAGCGTGTGAGTGTGTGAGTGTGTGAGTGAGTGAGTGTGTGAAAGTGTGTGACTGAGTGTGAGAGTGTGTGTGAGTGAGCGTGTGAGTGAGTGTGTGAGTGAGCGAGTGAGTGAGTGAGTGTGTGAGTGTGTGAGTGAGTGAGTGTGAGAGAGTGTGTGAGTGAGTGTGTGAGTGATTTAAATGTGAGTGAGTGAGTGTGTGAGTGAGTGTGTGAGTGAGTGTGTGAGTGAGTGAGTGAGTGAGTGA
>BRDA01030237.1:0-17974 GCA_036984385.1 Crenuchus spilurus | reverse complement strand
TATATATATACACACACACACATATGGAAAGACTGATGATACTAAGGGTCCAGAACTTAAGGGAATATGCTGTATTTATATATATATTGAACATTTATGACTTAGGTAACTTAGAAAATTCTTTTATACTGCTGCATGAATTCTACTCTGTAAACTGTAGCATATTTTATTTGTTTTTCTTCTCAGTTACATATTTCTGCAATGGTTCTGCAACTGCTGCTGCTGCTGCAAAAAAAAACTGGATGGAAACCAGAAAAAAAACACGCAAATGTACATTTGAAAAACAAAATTAGCCTACATAAACAAATGTGCCTGACGCCAGCTGCATCCGCCGAGCCTGCAGCTTAAATAGAGATGTGCGGATGAGACGCTAGATGTATTCTCTCGTTCACAAATCTTCCTCAGCCTGCTTAAACAAAGTAAGCCGTGTTATTCCTGCAGTGGAGAGTAGGGCTACATTACTGCCTGAGAGCCTGGTTGAGATGAGATTCAAAGGCACTTTATTAGGAGTGAGGGGAAATGATCAACTGAAGTAGCTCTCCTTTATTTGTGCTGCAAATACTTCATTTGGCTGCACAAATAATTCC
The DNA here is from genome assembly GCA_036984385.1 of Crenuchus spilurus. NCBI lineage: Eukaryota > Metazoa > Chordata > Actinopteri > Characiformes > Crenuchidae > Crenuchus > Crenuchus spilurus. Next base: position 17,387 of record BRDA01030237.1, on the reverse strand, counting down.
CCCTCTCTCGCTTGAGTTTTTTTCTTCTCTCTACAGGTATGATATGGAATGTTGTGAGAAATTGAATACCAAAGACTTTTATTCCTCTCATAACTCTGTGTGTATTCATCTCAGTATTTAAGGTTATGTAACTATGACAGTTTATTAAGTCTTACTGTTTAATCCATGGCTACATAGTCAGTGTGGATCTCTAATGTGAATTTAGTACTTTTATCAGAATTTAAAATGCAGAAGAATATGCACTTAAAAATATGTTGAATCGTTTATAAGAAAACGTGTTTTTTAATCACCATTTGAAAGCATCTGCCCTTCCTATTGTGTGAATATTTTACCACGTTATGAATAAAAATGAGTATTACTTGGAATAAAATCTTACATTAATGTCTTTTTTTCTCCTATAAAGTTTCCATTTTGTCAATATGAGGTTTTGTTGACAGCGACATTATGCCAAAACGAAAAGCCCACATTTTCCATTCATAACTGTTTGAAAGCTGGCCAACCTTGAACTTTTCCAAACAATATAAAATAACTCTTGATGATTCACTTTTCTGCTCCAAAAAAACATCGCTGACCAATCAAATCAAGCCTGATTACACTTCTCTAGGACACTAAGAAGTGACGGACATCAAAAAGGCAGGAGACAATCGAGAAGCATGAACCTCGCCTTTTTTTCGGCCCCGGCCTAACAGAGTGCAAGTAGCTAGGGGGGGCCACAGCTATTAAAAGATAAATGTATTTTCCCAATCCATTATTCATGACAGGGCTGAGCATGGAGTCAGGGGGCTTAGCCATGCACAGGGGCCCACCCGCACCGGCTGCAATACAGACAAGCCCAACCAAACCCCCACCCTGAGACAGGGCCAGAGCCAACGACAGCTGAGAGTGAGAGACAGAGAGGGTGAGAGCGAGAGAGGGACAGAGAGAGAGAGAGAGAGAGAGAGTGGGGGAGGGAGGAGGGAATGGCAAGAGGCTTAGGAACCAGAGGAAGAGACAATGCAGACAAAAAAAGAGATAGAGGGGTGTGAAGCTCTGGGGTGAAGAGAAAGAGACAGAGGAGGAGCAAGATTCCAAGAGAAAAAAAAGTGCTGCTGAGCACCCTAAACACTCTCAAACTCTCTCGTATGCACATGCACACACATATTGAAGCAAACACATCCACCAAGAGTTCATAAGCTCTCAGTCTGTGCTCATATGGAGAGCCTGGGCAAATATTTTGGAGGAAATAATAATGGAATTGTGCAGTCAATACAACAGACAGTGCCAAAAAACATGATCTGCAGGAAAAAAAAGTGCCCTAAATCTCTGCGGTCACTCATTTGGAGTTTAGTCACAGCTCACTTCTCGGCAAACAGTCTGAAGAGAATGTCAAACAGCTCGGCAGCTCTGCAGAGTTGGTTCGTAATGTTGGAGGAGATAAAGATGGTCAATAAACGCACACTTTCTGTCTTTTTTTAAGGGCAAGTGCAAATTGACAGCAGTCCTGTGGAGCCTGACCAGGACATCAAGTGGCCTTTATTTGCATCCAATTACAGCAGTATCCCACACTAAGCCACTCCCCTTTAAAAACACACAAAAGTCCATGTAGATTGGGTTGCTGAATATTGACTTGAGTTTGAACATTTTCATTACTGCCGGGTTCTGTAATCAAAATCAGTATGTTAGGAACATCTCAGGCCAGTGTTCTGGTCTTATTCTGTAGAAAGAAACTACATCTCCCAGCTGTTGGCTTTGTTATAGACAAAAATGGCCTCTGATTACTGCAGATATGTGGTGGTGGAGGGAGGCGGGGTTACCTGTTCCTATTCTAAACAGATACTTTGAAAATTGTCTCATGATTGTCAATAATTGAACATGCTGTGCAATTTATGTGTTTCATGCCAATGCCCATTTACTTGGTCTGGTTAATTGATGCTCTGATTATAAGCTTCTCTGTGAGACAAATGCTGTACCACCTCCCATCTCTTTCCTCAGAACAGAAAGGCCACATGTTCTCAGTATGGAGCACATCAGTGCCTTCACACAAAGGATCACATCAGTTAGTCTGATCATAAAAACATTTACTCATTTGATGGATAAAAAGTTTTAAAAAACTAACACAGACAAGCGCTAGCAAATACACGAGTAAATAAATAAAATAATAATAATTATTATTATTATTATTATTATTGTTATTATTAATTATTATTATTAATTATTATTACTTTATTTATTTATTATTATTATTTTATTTATTTATTATTATTAATTATTATTTTTATTATTTTATTTATTTATTATTATTATTTTATTTATTATTATTATTATTATTATTATTATTATTATTATTATTATTATTATTATCATTACTATTGTTGTTGTTGTTGTTTTACATACACATTACACTTATATAGTGCCTTTCTAGACACCCAAGGATACCATCGACACACTTCATATACACACACTCCGGCGAGATTGTTTTTTTGTTTTGTTTTGTTTTGTTTTTTTGTATTTTGCTTTTTTCTATCTGATGCATTAGATACACCCTTCTGTTAATTAATTGTTAATTATAGTATAAATATTATGCACAAAAGAAACAAACCACATCAGCCCTGAAAAACTTGCAGAAAGGTTGGCACATTCACAGCTTTGTTTATTAAAAAGCACTTCTTTCAGGCTTCATTGCAGTTATTTACAAACTGGTGACATATTATATGGGCAGCAAATGCACACCTAGGCCTGAGAGAAAAGAAATGCTACATTATAAGAAGAGAGGGCGGACTGAACACAACTCTTCACAAGCTACCATGCTGAGCTCATTTGTATTTAGACAAGAGAACACAAGGGTGGGAAAAAAGAGAGTGAGGGGGCTGGCAGATTTGTGGGCTTGCTGGTGCAAGAAGAGGGTTGACGAGGGGAGGTTTGTTTGTGTGTGTTGCAGTGTGTTTGTGTGCGTATGGGTCACCATGCCCATTTTTTCCCACTTTAGCATTGTGAGCGAAAGGAAAATGCAGAAACAAAGCGCGCTCATATTCGGGCTTTGGCGTGTCAAGGATTACTTGTTCCATTGAATGTGCTCACCATTATCTGCTTATCACTCTCTCCCTGCTCTTTACTCTCTTTCTTGTCTCTACTCAATGGCTTCCTCTCACACACTCTCTCTCTTTCTCCCTCCCTCCCTGCCCCCTTTTCCTCACTCTCCAGTTCTCTCTCTCTCTCTCTCTATCTCCTCCTTTTCTCCCTCTCTCGGGCTCTGTCTTTTAACACTTACAAAACTGAAAGGGCTCAGTCTGGGCCGGGCCTGGGCCACCTGGAAGCAGCAAACGAGTTTTCCCTCGCCTCTCCCCCCATGGCTCCTTGCCAGTGGCCAGCTGTAGCATTGTGCGCCCGCCGCTACCCCCGTCTTAGTTAATTCCAGGCATTGGCAATTGTTGCCGGGTCCTGTTTATAGGCCCGCTACCCCCTCTGCGCCCTTCCCCGGGGCTCCCCCGGGCCGATTGTCCCGGGCCGTCCCTTGTTTAATGCTGTTTTGCAAGTTATTAAGCCCTGGAAGTCTATTAATCACAGTTCAGGGGCTGTGTAAGCCCACACAGAGGCGGGCGGGGGAGGGGGCGCAGGCAGGCACGCTCAGCGGCCTGAAAGAGCTTAGACGGTGGTCCATTCAGATCCCTAACGAGATCATTACCACTAACTAAATACAAACCTGACCCCCGCGACCTGCTGGGAAATTACGTAGGAGGTCCCTCCCGGTGTGGGACATTAATATGCCATGCCAGACCAACCCCTCCCTGTTCCTTATGCTTGTTCCCCACCTCCCCCTCAACCACCCCCACCCCACCCATACACACCCTTTACTCCTCCCCTCTTTCTCTCCAATGGCCAGAAAACTAAACCTATCATCAAAAGGAGCCTAATCACTGCTGTGATTGTGGTAAACCAAGCCTGACAGACATTTTACCCAGGCCTCAATGGGACCACATCAGTGCCCACCTCTGAAACAACCCCCCCGCCACCCCCCACTTGCTCCCCTTCATTCTCTTGCTTTTTAAAGCAAGGCCTCTGGCCAATGGGCGACCGAAGAAGCCCGGAGGCTTTTCAGATTACTTGACACAGTGTCCACTTTTCAGGGGACCACCTGGTAAGCTCATTTTAATATAACACCGCCTCACTCTCGCTTTTCTCTCTCTCTCTCTTGCACTGTGTCACTCTGTCTCTCTCTCTCTTCTTCCTCTAATTCCACCTCTCAAGCCAAGCCACCACCATGAATTCCACCTAATCCATTGACCCCGGTGGAACATTCCTGGTTAACACTCCTCGGAAGAGGCTGGATTTGGGGGATTACATGCTTGCAGTTCTGCTGGGTGGCACCTGTAACTGGGAAACTGAGGGGGAACAATTATGGGCCGGCTGCAGAGAGGACGAGAGCCCCCTGCCCAGACCACCTTTCACTCTTTTATTCAGCACTGTTTTGAGGAAGGGTGGGGGAGTTCATGGGCCATCAGCTTTCTAATCCCTACCTGTGACTGTAACAGAGCGCTTCCATACCGAGCAGGTCCACACCCAGTCCTGTGCCTCCTGGGTTTGATGAGAGTAAAGGGGCGAGAGAGAGAGAGAGAGAGAGGGAGAGGGTCAGGGTCAGGGGGTGGTGACAGGGCCCTCGTAGCTTATGTTAAGTTTCTGTCACTTTTAGTGTCTCAAGTGTCTCCACTTCAGAGCGTGGGAGCTTAGGGATGGTTACCAGTGGTTGGTGGGAGTGTCTGGGATTCTCAACTGTCCTCTGCTACTTTTCCTCCACGTCAACCTCTACCGTCCAGACCTCCACCGGTTTTGGTGGTGAGACAGTTGATTAATCGTGTTTATCTCCTTCCCTTTGAGGTAGCCATACATCTGAGTTTCTTTAATACTTATGAGAAGTGTTTTGTGCTTTTTAATTCATCGTCTCTAAGCTGTGCCTGTTAGCTAGTCATGCCCATTTGAGATGGGAAGCGCTATCAGCTTGTTAATCTCTGATAAGAACACACTCCTCAGATGCTGTGAAATGAATGGCGCTGACAAGCAACATGCCATTAAAACAGGCACGTCATTCATGTACCTCCATGTACAAATCACAGCACTCTGCAAAGCTACAGACACTACAGCTGTGATGCCTGCTGAGTTTCCATTTTATAGAGCAGTAAAAAATGTTAGATACAATTGTTAGCAGGTGTCAAAAGTTTGGGGACTGAGAACTATTAGATTTTTAGGTCGGTAGGTAGAATACTGCACAGTGTGTGTCAACAGTATACAGCAGGAGTGAAGTACTGTCTCTGTAGTAAAGAGACGTCCTGTAGAGTCTGCAGTGGGTAAGAATGTCTCACATGGAGCTTTTTTTTTTGCCCGTTTTCTCCCCTTCCCAATATGGTAGTAGCCAATTTACCCACTAGGATGCTCTCCCCATCACTTTGCCCTGACTCAAGGAGGGTGAAGACATGCACAAGCCTCCTCTGCTGTGTGTGATACGGCCACCGCCTCTTTTCGAACTACTGCTGATACGCCGTCACTGTGGAGCCAACGCGCTCGGAGGAAAGCGCAGGATTCCCAGCTCCGAATGGACCAATCAGTAGACGCCTGAGCCAGTGCAATGTGAGTGATAGGGAGAGAGAGAGCACCATCTACCCACCCAGAGAGAGCACTGCCAATTTTGCTCTCTTGGGCCCCGGCTGTTGATGGCAAACAGCATGACCGGGATTCAAACTCGCGATCCTCTGGTCATAGTGTCAGCGTCTTAGCCTGCTGAGCCACTCGGGGCCCCACATGGAGCTTTTTACTACAGCTTTGTTATATGATGATCAGCAAAGACTCTAAATATAAAGAGTAGGTTCTGTTTGAATAATGACTTGACATTTTTCATTCCCCAACCTGTAGTGGTCATGGCAGTCTTGTGTTTGTGTACAGATCACTTTTGTATTATTTTCATTTGGTTGGTTGATTGACTGACATTGGGAGCAGTTATCAGAGCCAGGTTGTACAGTTTAATATCAAATAATATCCAAACTTGACCACCAGCTGATATATAATGTTACAAAGCTAATGTGCTACATTGCTGAGGTCGTACTGTCACGCTGGCACAAATTCGATAATGTTTTCCTCAGAATTAACTTGTATTCCAAAACCTTAGGTGTCTCTATACTTTTGATGGACAGTGTACTCGCTCTCCTTCATTTGACATGCATATATAGGGTCTTGTATATGTCCTTTGTGTTTGGCTCATCTGTCTCTCACTCACACTTTCACACTCACTCTCCATCACCCTCTCTCTCTCTCTCTCTCTCTCCCACACACACACACACACACACTTGAGAGACGTAGCAGGCATGATGGAGCGCTGCCTAGTTGGCCATGCTGATTGTTTCCCTCCGCTGACCAATTGGAATCCCATCATGACCATCTCCACCATGACAAGTGATTTTAACCTGCCTGTGATCCGCCCCCTCACTACGCCACTGCTCAGCCTCGCACCACAAACAAAAACACTCTCCTTGCGCTCCTCGTTTAAGAGCATGCTAATTAATTCCACTCTGAAGCACTTTCCGCTGCTGTTTGCTCAGATACCAAACGTCAAATCCCTCTCATGCGCACAAATAAATACTCGCGACAACAAAGGGAATGTAGAAAAAGGACAAAAGAAAAAAACAAACACAGCACCAGAATTGACGGAGGATACCGAATGATGAATGTTTTAGAAACCTGCTCATGCCACACTGTAAAATTACCCTCACCCCCAGCAGATGAGTTCTGCTCGGAGAGAAAAACGCTGGTGTTGCTGCTGGCTTTTGTTCTGAACATCTCTTCAACATAATTGTGCTTCGGCGGAATGGTTCCGAACCGTTCGCGAGGGATGTCAAGCGTGGGTTTACACAATGTTTTGGTTTTCTGAGCACATCAAGTGTAAAAAAGAAATGCCTGTCTCCCACTCTCCTGCAGTCTTCTTCACACAGTCTCAGATACACACACACACACACATTCAGCCACAGACAGAAACTCGTCTTTCTGTAACACACACACAGGCAGACATGTTTGTTTTTATACAGTGTCATATTGTGTATAGATATATACGTATTAGTTTGGTCCTGCAAATGCATGTAAACACACATGGAGTTTCACTCCCCATCACACTCCAACACCATCCTCCCTCTCATATCTCGCAGCCACACATGATCTGTTCCATATTTCATGCTCTGGCAGATCAGCAGTAGTCTCGGGCCCGCTGAGGCCAGCCGTCTGCCATGTGTTCTGTTCTGGCTGAGTAATTAGGCTGAGCCCAACAGGTGTGAGTAAGGTGATGGGCCCTGAGCTGTGACACCGCATCCTGCTCCTCATTACCCTCACGGACCGCAGAATGGTGTTCACGGTCACCCTTTCAGCGGATGTGAGGAAATCCTTTATCGTTCTTTGTGTTTCGTTCTGTGTTTACGTGGGAAGATTTTCACTAGCTCAACTGAATTCATTCTGATTGTGGACCGGCTGAAGTGATTATATGGACACTCTGCTCAACAGTCACATGCACAGAATGTCCTCACTGCTTCTGTTTGGGTGACTCTTCTGTTGTACACACTATTAATAAAATCATCCAACTCATTCAGTCAATCACCACAATCGGACTAGTCTATTTTGCCAAATTTAAATAAATGTAATATTTAAATCTCTCTAAATTTAAATATTTAAAAAACTTTTTTAATGAAAGTTTGTTCATGATTTTACTCAAAAAATATCTTTATTTTTATTTTATTTTATTTTATTTTTTTTACAGTTCATCAGTTTGGCTTACAGCTCATGAAACTCTGAAATCCAGAATCTCAGATTATTAGAATATTTAATTTCAAGTTTTAATAAATTATCATTCAAACAGTAACATTAAAATTAAAACAAAAAGGCTTGAAATATGTGTAATAAATATAAAATATCACTTTATGAAGTTCCTCATGAACATTTTCATGATGTTGTAATTTTTGATAATGCACTAGTATATGGACATATTCAATTATATGGGATATCAATTGATTACTACGCTGCAGGTAAACATACATGTATATTCACACATCGCACTTAAAGTGCTTTTAATGATAAATGTGGAATTGCGCCACTTTTGTTTCCCTTGAGAAACATTTTTAAACATTTTGTAAATGTAACAAACATTTTTTAAGTTTAAAGAAACCCTCTAGAATGTTCCAAAAAAAGAACAAATTAAAACTTTACCTTATACTACGTAGAAGAGAGCAAACAGTAACTTGTTAAATAATATCAGAACTACGATAAAGTTTCCAGTCCTTTGATTAGATTTATTAGTGGATAAAGTGTAGAATACTACATGTACATGTAATTAATATAAAATTGAATTATGAACACGTCATAAAATTTGGATTGTTTGCATCCCTGATGCATATGGATATTATACAGAAGTGAGCTAGTGAAAGTTCTTTAGACCATATTTTAACAAAAAGTTCAATGCAAAGCCTGGGTGGTGTATAACACCCCCACCCCCAACCCCACACACTCTGCGGTCTGAGATTACCTTACTATGCCTAGTGCCATGAACTATTCAGATGTTCTGCTTAGTTCACTCAGCTCAGTGGTCACCACTCTCAGCCGCACACTCAGAAAGTCTCCCGCAGCCTAGCAACCTCAGCGTCAGGTTTAGCCTAGGCCAGAGGTGACATTCTGTAACCACAGCGACCCCGTCTCCTGCCCCAGCTGTCTCCCTCTCTCCAGGTGAGTGTATCTCTCCGTTTAGGGGCCAAATGAAGCAGAAATGATGGAGTGTTTGTTTTCCCACACTCTTTTTTTTCCTTTTCCCCTGCCTCACACACACACACACACAGAGACACTCCCCCCAGCCGTGGGTAGGACTCATCAGGGCCGAGATGCAGAGCCGTGAAGTGTTAATTTAGCGCTCCTGCTGGGAGAGAGGCTGCTTGGAGAAGGAGAGGTGAGCTCTTGCAGAAAATGACCCTCATGCTCTGATTGTTCGTGGGATTTTTTTTTTCTTCTTCTTTTCTTTTTTCTTTTTTAAGGGCTGCTGACTGGCAATCAGAGCAGAAAACAAAGAAGAAGAAGGGAGGTCGCTGAGAGCTAATGTGTCAGTGGACAATTAGATAGACTTACCTAAACCAGTGTTCACACAGGCTTTTGATGTGAGATTACATCTGCTGAGTGATGTATCGATCTGAAGGTGCTGATTCAACGGCATCGATTTTGAATTGTTATAATGAGACGTATAAAACGGATAGTCCTTGTTCAGTGGAGTCATGTTCAAGGCATCCAAATATTCCACAGAGATACAAATCTGACCAAATGTATCAAATGCATTCATGTTGTTCACACTGCTGTGCTATTCAAGTAGTAACTACTGACATTTGGTTGGTAACCAAAGTCTACTTTTAATCCTGTAAGCCATGAATTATCAAATAATTCTGAATCGATCAAATGCCAGAAAACTCTAATTCCTTGAAACGTATGTTTGTCTTAGACATTTTGAATTTTTAAAAAAGATATAAAAAAACTTAAAGGTCTTACATAGTCAACTGGGTACTAAACATGGTACACTAGGCCCAATATAAAGTCCACTAGTTGTACTTGTTGCAGTTGTGATTAGTGATAACCACATTGTTTATTGAACATTTATGTATTACAGTACCAGTCAAAAATTTGGACACACCTTCTCATTCAATATTTATATATTTTTTCCTACATTGTAAATAAACACTGAAGTCATCCAGACTATGAAGGAACACATAAGGAATCATGTAGTAAACTTAAAAGTGTTAAAGAAACCAAAACATGTTTTAGATTTTACTTCAAAGTAGACGCACAACTGATGTCTCAAACACATTAAGGGGCAAGAAATGCAAGTCATGAACTCTTGACGAGGCACAGCTGTTAACTGAAAGCCATTCCAGGTGACTACCTCATAAAGCTGACTGAGAAAATGCCAAGAAAGCTGCATCTAAACAAGAGGTGCCTACTGTGAAGAATGTCAAATATAAACATATTCTGGTTTGTTTACTAAATAATTACAGATGTGTTTATTCATAGTTTGGACGACTTTAGTATTAATCTACAATGTAGACCATTTAAAATTTTTAAAGGTGTGTCCAAACTTTTGACTAGTACTGTATATCATATTTTATATTGTTGCTGTCCACAGAAGTCAGCAGATTTACATTGTGTTAAAATTTCACGATGATTGGACCAATAGAAATTATTTACATTAACTTACATTTGAAGTAAAGAAAGTGTTTAGAAAGTCCCCTCCAGTGAAGTTCATATTTTGGAGAGCAGTGATGTGCAAGTTCACATGGCTTCACTTGACTTATTGCTTTAATAAAGTTATAAAAAAAGTTCAGTGAAGTATATCATTGCTGTCTTATGAAAAGCATTTTTTTCAATGTTTGGTTCAACAATTAACAACAGATATTCTTTACATTGTGTGAACATTCCATGATGAGTGGACCAATAGAAATGCTCCAGAAAGCCTTAATTTCACTTTACAAGTTTTTTTTCTGTCCAGTCTTCTCTTAAAAAGTTGCTATTTTGAGAATTCATGATATGGCATTTTTAAATAAATGTGAAGGGCCTGTTTAAAATCATTTTATATTTGTGTTTTCATCAGTTCTGATCTAATCAAATCTAATCTACTTCAATTATGCTGAAATTTAAGATTTCACGACGCACTGAAATGCTAGAATTTCTAATCTATTTTCTAATGATGTCGAAAATACTTTTGCCAGATTAAACAGACCTGCATGCATTTTTGTACATTGTGGAATGTGAGTGTTGGGCTCCTTGCTGCAGCTCTACAGATGTTTTCATTCTGATGCACTCATTTACTCAAAAACACCCACATGCACACTTTCTTCTCCATCACCCCATTCACTTCAGCTGAGTGATTAATAGAGCTGAGCTCTGCCCAATACTCGCTGAAACTTAAACAATAAGGCAGGCTGTATCCAAAGATTACGGCCGCACATTACAGGCGGAATGGACCATGAAATTGCTTTTTTCCCCACCTGCAGTGCTGCTGTCGCACCGCGGACACTGCCACTCTCTGCAGGGGAGCAGTGCACAAACATTAATGCTCCCTCACCACAGATAACAAAACAATCCCACAGGCCTGCAGCTTAGAGCAACTGCCGCTTCAAGTTGACCAGCACACTCACACTGATACTAAGAGGAACATGAGCTGTGTTGCACATGGTGCATAACATCCCATCCTTACGTCTATCATTAAGATACAATCATGAGTTAAAGGGGAATATACTTCTTTTTCAACCTGCATAATTCAATTGTTGAGATTCTAAAGTCGATTAGAATGTAAATGATGCATTGTAGAGAAATGTACCGACTCACTTTATTTTAAATCATCAATGGCAGTGATAGGAACCAGTCAACACGGTGTCTACAGGCACATTTCACTTTTAAAGCTTCAAGTGAAACAGTATGTGATTTTAATTTTATATGTAGATTTATATGCAGTGGTGGTAAATATTTATGCTTTAAAACAGTGATCCTCACTATTTTTTTCAAAAGAGCCATATTGAAAGATCAAAGTCAAGGAGAGAGCCACAATATCAAAAAATTAACAACCCACCTATGGACTAAACCTTTGTGCACTGAATATACTGCTCTAGCTAGCTTATACAATAGCTGCTGCCATGTAGCCGCCCTGCTGCAGGGTTGCCAGGTCCAACAAAAATATCCAGCCTAAAGTCAGTCTAAAACCCGCCCTTTAGAAGCTTAAACTAGCCCAGAATATGTCTGTCACACGTTTGAAGTGAATAGCAAAAAAACTGTGTACGAGTGTACGACTTAGTATTTTGTTTATAAGGGATTTATTATGATTATTGCTGTTTATCTTAAAGTCATTAATAATATGGTAACATGAGTGTTTTATTCGTTCTTTTATAAGTGTTAAACTGTGAACCTGGCAACAGCAGAGTCTCGTGCAGCATGCTGTTGGAAACAGTGCCTGTGTTGCCAGGTTCCACAGTATCCCCCATTTGGAACCAACTTTAATTGAGGCAAAATGAGAGGGCAAGTGCTTGGAATGTAAAGCGCATTACAGTTTATGTCTCTGTAGCTTGCTTCTAAAATACTTTGGCTGTGCTGGCGTACTTTCGTAACCGGTCACGAGAGCCACCAATAAAGCACGGCGAGCCGCAACGAGTATCACTGCTTTAAAATGTACTGCATTAGCCATGAATGACTTAAAAAATCAATTTATGCCAAAACCGCATCTCAAAACTATGTAAATCAATGTATCAGGCATCAGGCAGTGTCACCGTAACCATTTAATATGATTATGTGAACTATCACCACCACTATAACGTCTTTTCAAATCACAGCACTTTTAATGATTTAACATCACAACATGCAGAAATGTTGAAAACTTTAACTATCTTTCTACAGTGTATACGTAGGTGCGCCAGTGTTAGACATTTATGTGGCGATTCAGTGATGTGCCCTTCAGTAAGAGCCATGTTTATAAAATGGTAGACTGTGCTCGAGTACTGGATTGTTTGCATGTTCATATGGTAGTCTGAACAGCGGTACACCTGGTAGTGTTGAGCACTTATTGCTCTCCTCCAAGGAACTCTACTGTGTCCTGGTACACAATAGAGGAGAGAGTGGATGCTGGTCACATTGAAAGAAACATAATGGACAAAATTCAATTCAGTTTCAAAATGCCAGTGTTCACAATAAAGACAAATCACAATAGCATGCAAGACTTTTACACCATTATCAAAGTGTTCACAACAGAATGAGAAATGTCAGTTCTCTATGCTTATACCAAAGCAACAGCAATGGCTAAAAGTCATACATTTTCTTCAGTGGTGTGTAGTTCGTGTTTTGGAACTATTGTGTGGTCACAAGGATAAAAAGATTTTTTGAGAATAATATTTTTTTTTTTTAGCATGACATCTCAAAATGTGTAGACGTTCAATGCTAGCTCCACACAGACCACAGCTTCAGCACCTTCAGAAAGGCCATAAAGAGCTTTTTTTCAGCCTGCTATCCACAACAAGGAGCTTCATCCGTAACAAGGAGCGACAGAAGTCATAGACAAAGTAAGGAAAAGGTTAATTTTTTTAATTATTTCAAAAGAAAACAAATATTCTATGCCTCTGCAGCCTCCATCTTTTAAGTAATATGTTTCTTTTATGGGCCAAATTCAATCACTTGAGGTCATCTGTCTGTTATGTGTATGCAAATCTAAGTGAGGATTGAACTGATTTCAATGAAACCATTTCAGACCATGAGCATGAGGGGGGAAAAAAGGATGAATTTTAATGTACTTCCTTTCTCTTCGCCAGTAAGTATCAAGGCTACGTTTTACATAGCATTCTAAATTATTTTCACATTCACAATGCTGTCCTCAGAGAGAGAGAGAGAGAAAAGAGAGAAAAAAAAACAGATGAATAAGAGCAGAGAGGGGGAAGCTCTCGTTTATTTTTTTCCTTCTTCTTCTTCTTTCTCTCTTTTTTTTCTTTCTCTTCTCCTCTTGAGTTGCTGGCTCGGTGCTTGGGCAGGAGTCAGAGTTCACGGCCACAAGCCGCGGATGTTGAGGGGAGTGAGAGAGAGACGATTCAGTGGAGAAGGGAGAGCTCAGATCAAGCGCACAGATTAAAGGATTCACTCCTGCCTGAGGACAGCTCTCCATACACATCCCTGTAGAACAATCAGCCAAAGAGCCCTGCATCTGGGCCCCAAATCCATATCTGTAAGGTCACTGTCATCATCACCAAGCCAGGCTGAAAGAACAGAGGCCAGAGAAAAATGTTTACCAGTGCAAAGCTGCTACACTATAGACTTGTATTTACTGCTGCAAACAGAGAGTAGAATATAGTACATATGATGTAAGGCTTTCTATTATATCACATCATTGTATATGCATATGCCAGTTTTCTTAGTACAATTTATTTGTTTTTAATAAAATCCAAATGATAAAATATCAGTATTTCATATTGCTATTTCTGTTTTTTTTTTGTTTTGTTTTTTTGCTCATTTGAAAGTGTTTGAAAATTAAGAGGGAAATTAATGTTAAATAAAATTAATCTTAATTTCTTGAAATAAAAGATTTTACATTAAGGGTTAAGCATGACATCCTGTAAAGTCACTATTTTGCAGATGACAGGTTTTGGTTTTATTTTTTTTTTCTGCAATGATATACTATAAAATATAACATTAATACATTTTGATGTACTGATCTGAAATTTAACTTTTGGAGTATTAGAATCAAATATAATAAAATTCTACAGTATGAATCCAATTCCTGGTCAAAGTATAACTCTTGAAATAAACCTTTGTTTTATTTAGTGCATTTATATAACTTCTTAAATGGACCTGCCAGTGGGTTTGACAATTATATTCCTTACATTAAAATATTTATTTATTTATTTATCATTTTCTGAAATAAACACAAAATAAAGGTGGGATATGAAAGCTGAAAATTTGTTTATCTCTACCTATTTTTAGCTTCTAAATAATTTTAATAAATTAAAAGATTTTGCTTCAATTAAGCCAATTGTAGTGTCTTCCATTATTGATGTTTGAATAATAATAATAATAATAATAATAATAATAATAATAATAATACCCAACAAATAGGACTGAGCATTAATTTTCTGTCATGCTGTAGGGCACCTTCTTTTGGCACAAATCTGAATTATGGTTTGAACTTACATTAAGTCCCTTCAGTGCTGTGCAGCCTTCAAAAGTGAATTCTGGGACTTTCTGTCCCTGGCAATAACCTCTAAGCAATGTGTTATTATATTACAAATAATTAAATAAATTAATTTTCAGTTGATTTGCAAGGCTCTTTTATTTCATGTAAGTGCTGTATAAAACCCCTAAAGATTTGGGCATGCAAATGAAATTAAAACTTACTATAATATAGTGTTGTTATGAGAAATTACATGGTTCATCACATTTGTGCAGTTTATGAATATCTGCAAGCAATTATCAGAGATTGCATATCAGTATGGATTGATATCAGCAGAAAATGCTGGCTCAGATGTTGGAAAGAAGAAAAAAAGTATGAATTCAAGGCTGTAACAAATCTACCCTGAAATAGCAAACCACCACACTGTGATGTTATTTTCTGTGTATCTGTGTATTTATTTTCCTGTGAGTATAAAATAGCCTGAGCATGATATCCTACTATTAGAAACTCATACGTAAAATACTTTCTTAAAATTAGTTCATTTTGTTTAACAGGTTAATAGTACTCTTAATTATATTTGTTAAATATAAACAAATTTAGAAATTGATGCCTGCAAAACACTCAAAAATTGTGACAGAGGCTTGTTTACCACTGGTAACTTTTCTTTTTAATTGTTTGGGAATTGAAAATACTAATTCTTCAAGTTTTGAAAGTGGAATTTTGGCCCATTCCTGCTGTATACAAGACCTGAGCTCAACAGCCTGTGGTCACTGTTGCTTGATTCTCTTCTTCATGATACCCTAAATATTTTCAATAGGAGATAGATCTGGACTGCAGTATGATAGTCAAGCACACACTCAATGTCAATGAAGCTACACTGTTGTAACTCATGCAGAATGAGGCCTGGCATTGTGCTGCTGAAATGACATGTGGTTCCTGGAAAAAATGTCATATTAACAGCAGCATATGTCTCTAAATACTAAAGCCTCCACATTTAAGGTACCTTCACATATATGCAGATCATGCATCACAGGTCACCATGCCATCACAGATGCTGTGTTTTTGCAGTTTTTGTTGTTAACAGATAGATGATCTAGATGGTCTTTTACATCTTTGGCACAACCCAAAAACAAACTGAAATGTGAACTCAGAACATGTTTCCACTGCCTTTTGGGCCATTTTAGATGATTTCAGGTCCAAAGAACTTGCCAGCATTTCTGCACAAAATGTTTTCCTCTTTATATAATATAGTTTCAGGTGGCATTTCGTGATGCAGTGGTAGACTGTGTTAATGATTTTCCAAAGTATTCCCAAGTGCATGTGTCCTATGTCCTTCAAGGTGTATGATGGTTTCTCAAACAGAATCATCTGAGGGCTCAATGGGCAAATACATTCAGCACATTTCCTCCATTGGCCGTTCCCTTGACTCCTTGAATCTTCTCATGATATTATGAAATGGTGAAAAAAAACATTCTCTCACCATGTTTGGCACAAACTTGCTTGTAAAGACTAAGCCTTGGGTGGATGGTCTTGATGACAATCCAGAACAGTGTTACAGTGGGTTGCAAAAATATTCACACCCCTTGAACTTTTTACCATTTTGTCATCTTACAAGCACAAACTTAAATGTATTTTATTGAGATTTTAAGTGATAGACCAACACAACGTACCACATAATTGTGAAGTGGAATGAAAACGATACATGGTTTTCAAAATTTTAATAAAATAAAAATCTTAAAAATGTGACGTGCAAAAGTATTCAGCCCCCTGTACTCTGATACCCCTAAACAACATCCAGTGCAATCAATTACCTTCAGAAGTCACTTAATGAGTTAATAGAGTCCAGCTGTGTGTAGTTTAGTCTCAGTATAAATACACTGTTCTGTGAAGGCCTCAGTGGTTTGTTAGAGAACACTAGTGAACAAACAGCATCATGAAGATCAAGTACCTCAGCAGACAGGTCAGAGATAAAGTTGTGGAGAAGTTTAAAGCAGGGTTAGGTTATAAAAACATATCCCAAGCTTTGAGCATCCCAAGGAGCTCTGTTCAGTCCATCATCCAGAAAAGTATTCTACAACTGCAAACCTACCAAGACATGGCCGTCCACCTAAACTGACAGATCCAGTAAGGAGAGCACTGGTCAGAGACGCAGCCAAGAGGCTCATGGTCACTCTGGAGGAGCTGCAGAAATCCACAGCTCAGGTGGGAGAATCTGTACACAGGACAACTATAAGTCTGCACTCCACAAATCTGGCCTTTATGGAAGAGTGGCAAGAAGAAAACTATTGTTGAAAAACATTTCAGAAGAGAATAAGCCTTTCAGTCAAAGTTCAGTTTAGATTTGCATCAAAAATCCAAACCAAAAGCATGTTCTACTTAAATCTGCAAAAATCCTCATGTATTCAGCGTAAGATCAATGTAAACAGCAAAGATACTTTTTTTCATAACCATAACCCGTGTACTTTGTGGCTGTGCCTGTTAACTACCTCCTTCATGAATCAAATTCATGTCAGATGTGAACAATATCAATTAACACTCCTACACATGAGGCAGTTTCTGAATCCTCTGTAATTAAGTAATAGTATTGATTTCTGCATGAACGATTCCTAAAATGTGATCTGACTTCCAGAGTTAAAGCACTCAACAAAATATAGGAAGTCGTGTGTTTAGCAAGCCAGTGGATTTTTTGTTATAACCTAAAATATGTAAAATT
>BRDA01030221.1:8968-26990 GCA_036984385.1 Crenuchus spilurus | reverse complement strand
CTTTGGACACAAAGCAGCACCTTTGTCAGATATACCAGCTGAACACACTCGTGACATTCTTTCTACAATAGACATCAAATATTCTTCAGACAGTTCTTCACAAATCTGCTGCAGAAGTTCACATAAATGTGTGACTTGTAGGTTTGCTTTGCTTTCACTGTCCAGTTAATCTCAAATCAGCTGGATGGGGTTTAAATCTTGTTGTTTTCAAGCTTACCATCTTGTTGTTTTTTCCTGAAGATTTCCTGAATTTGTGAAAATGACGCTTTTCTATTAAATAGGTCATGTAAATGTAAATTATTAAACAACTTAAGATGTTTGCATGTTAATCACAGACAGGGGCGTCACTAGACTTAAGACTGTACTGGGGCACAGCTGGGGCACAGATAATGTATGCGGAAAAAGATTTCTGCACTTATTTATATTTAAGAAAGCATAAATAGTGATTTAAACTAAACAATCAGATCAGATTATGTTGTTGACTGGATCTTTGATTAATCACCAGAATGAACTGATGCATTTGGCCTACTTGTGAACTTTACTCTAGACTTGTAAACCACTACTGGTACAAGCAAAAATATTTTTTGTCATTTTTCTGGAGACAAGAGTATTTTAGCCAATTATAAAGGCAAAACGACTCACAAGACAGTCCATATTACTGTGCATTTTTTCTGTGAAATAAATTTGAATGGTTTAGAATTTTGGGTCACGACTTGATGATTAAGGACAAATGTACCCACATTTACAAATATGAAGGTGCACCATTTGAGTTTGAACCACTGCAGTATTCCTGGGCTATCTAGTCAACACAAGTTCTCTCATATTCATCACTGACGCAGAAGTCCCAACCAGCATGATACCACCGTTAACGCCAACTCACTGGATATTCCCGTCAGCACTTTGGGTTTCCCATCCTTATTACTTTAGCCATTTCTAACAAAAGTCACTGTCTGTACTGCTAATGCTAATTCGGCTGTTTTGCTACAAGGAATAACGTTAGCTAACGTAGCGTTAAGGTCATAGACACAGGTTGAGGTAGCCTAGCCAGGGGCTCACCTCTCATTTCTCCTTGCTGCTTCATACCTGCTGAGCAAAAAACTTTCTGATATCCATCTACAGCAGTAATAATGTTTAACTCAATCAAGATAAAATAATATATGATATTATATAAGTATTCAGCAAGTTGTTATGGGCTAACATTATGTTACCTTTAGTCACATAGCTCTCTCTCTCTCTCTCTCTCTCTCTACAAGTGAATAAATTATCATAGTAAGTAGCCATGTGGGTATTGTGTTGAGTGAATAGAATTGCAATGAATTACTGTATTAAGTAGCTATGTGCGCACTTTTTAGTGTATTCTACGTAGACTTAAAACTGAAGTGATATTTTTTTACTGGTGAAATTTATACTGGGGCACTGAAGATCAATACTGGGGCATGTGCCCCAGTAAAATATGTCTGGCGACGCCCCTGGTGAATCACAGATATTGAAAACAACAAATATACATTTTGGTTTGACATCCAAGGGTGGGATCCAGGAACAATGAAACTTTGACTCCAAAGCTGAACTACTGCACTCTTTTCCCGGGTTGAGTGAGCTGTGTCTCAGTGAAACATGATGCTACATCAGAGCTACTAAATTTCCTGAGCAAGATGTTAGAGAAAGGCTCTATATGAAAAATGAGAAGCATGTTTGCAGGGTTCAAGACTGCACTCATAATGTTCATTCTATACAATCAACATGATTTATTGAACATCTGACATTTAGAACTTTGCTAATACAGTCTGTCATATTTCCTGCACATTTGGAAATACACTGTTTTTGTGATGTTTTTTTATGTGTGAGCTCATCTACAGCTCTGTTTATCATTCAGGTCACATGTAACAATCTACATTTTCATCAGTTACCTGAAGTGAGGATATGCATTATTATTATTATTATTATTATTATTATTATTATTATTATTATTATTATTATTGATAAATATACTGCAGAGCTGTAAAAATTATTTTAACAAGAGCATAAGCAACTAGCCAAAAGTAGTTCAAAAAAGATCAATTAGTGAGGTTTTCTTATCTGTTAAACTGTCATTGACTAATGTTTTCCTATGTGGGATTTTTTTTGTAGGGAAGAACAGAATGTATACCCACCCAACAGCACATGTATGCACATCTGAGTGCTGACCTTTGTGTAAAATACTGTGTTTTCTTCAATTCTCCAGAGTTATCGTATTGGGTTTCATTCACAATAGCATTTAAAATCCAATTTAGTAATAAAAACATATATTATGATATTGTTGAATGAAACCCAGTGTAAACATTCATCTTCCACTGAATTGTATTCAAACATTTGATGTGAGAGCAGCGTGTTGGGGCTGGTTTGTGTTGGTAGAAATGTGGGTTGATTTTAGCGGTTAGTTTGACAGGAAGTGTATAGTTTCCTGACTTCCTGTTAAGCTGGCAGTGGAAATTACACCCAGAACATGCTCAGAGCCCAAAACAGCACAGGACTGTCACATCACATCAACACCAAAACAGTGGAAACCTGAAGCAGATGGAGGAACTTTCCAACGTTAGAGCAGGTTCCAGCAGGTAAAAGCTTAACAGAGGATGATAGTCTGTCTTCCCCACTCACTCTGTGTCTCTACACTTTCGGAGGTGGCGCATCTTCATCATCAGTGTTTACAGTAGAGATACAGATCACATCACTGAACTGTGTCACTTTATCTTGATAGCTGAAAGCCTCTTTAGTCATGAGCACTGTAACGATCACATCCAGAGCTCAGAATCTGAAAGCATTCAGGCTTAGGCCTGACTCACACTACAGGATTTTTCTGTCTTTGATCATTGTTAGTCATAAAGGCCCCCAACATTACACTACCTGCCCTGAATTAAACACCACACACTTTCTGATTATGCACGGCTCCAAGCCTCAAAACCTCGCAGGAGTTTCTCACAAGATAGTAAACAAACATTGCGAATGACAGTGAAACCATTTCACTGCTAGTTGTTAGAGCTTTCGGCTCATGAAAAAGAAAAGGATGTTAAACCATGATAGCCCACATTTTAAAGACCCTCATGCGCTCCACAAGTCCACCTCACTCATCATTTAGCCACTGACACATTCAGTTCAGCTCAGCTCTCACTGGTTGATGGTCTTTCAGGCATGATGTCAACATCATGTTTTACACCAGAGAATCTGCTCCAACCTACACTACAGGATACTGAGTCTACATACTGAACATGTGTAATATTTATGATTCTCAATGAGGTGCAGCCCGGACTGCACTGGGAGAAGATCAGATGTGTAAAGATTGGGTTATACACACACTCCAGGATCAGCCCTCCCCCTATTCCATTTGGTTTGCTTGAGTGAGATGTTACGTTATATTAAATGGAGACCCAGCTGAAATACAAGCCGGTTTCCCTTTAGGTTGCCACAAGCTCATTGATTGGCTCTGCCGTTTCTTGCTAACGTGTGATTGGCTGTTGCTGCTGTCACTCCCTCAAATTGAGTCTGGACTGCAATTTGGCCGGCAGTCCATCAACGTGTTGAGTGTTTGTTCTGCCTGTGTCACATCAGCTAGATGTATTTTAATATCAGCGGTTTCATATTAAAATTCATTAATATTTACATTTGAGTGTGTGTCTATGTGCGTGTGTCTACCAGTCTGTGATAAGCCATCTATTTACATTCCTCTAAGTGTAACTATTATCAAAATAATTCAGAATTTCTGCCTATTTTTACTAAAAAATTAGGTATAATTCTGTGTAAATAAGATCTATTGACCATACAGTCCAAACATAAGTGTAACACTGGTGATAATGAGCTGAAGTGAAGTTGACTGAAAAGGATTAGGTGATAATTTTATGCTACATGCTTTTAACAGTTTATTATTTATAAATAATATGTAATAATGTATTCATATAATTATTAATGATTAATATAAATTTTTATTATTTTATTATTCATAATAACGTTTAATAGTTATTATTAGTATATTATTAATAGTAACTAGTAATTATTAATAAAATATAAATCATAATTTGTTCGTATTTATTATTAATTATTAATAATAAAATTTGTGTTCAAGCACCAAAAAACAAAACAAAAAGCAAAACGTATTTGAACATGTAATACATCATACATCCACCCCATCCCCACCCCCAACCCCACCGCTAAGGTGTCCTCTTTTTCATCACCTCTGATCTGGTCACCCTAGTCTATTTGGATTTTCCAAAGATGGTCAAAATTGTATTTATTTATTTGTATGTACATTATGACCAATATGCTAATATGCTAAAATGCCGTTGGTCCACTTCATGCTCAAAAGAGCACTGAAACCTTAATTCATAAACTCTACAATACCTCTGACAGCCCAGCAAGCACACAAACATTGAAATAACGTTGATATTTCGCCAGATACACCAGGAACGTTTTCCAACCAAAACTAAACAACATTTTACTATAAAGTTTTAATAAACGTCTGGCCTAAACATTGATATAATATTTAATTTCATTTAGATCCAGTTTTGCAATAAAATATTATAAACTACAATATTGATATATCCACCCAGCAAGCACTTAACATTGTTTAGGCATTGAAACAATGTTTTGCCAAAACGTTTAAAAGACGTTTAATTTTCACCCAGAATGAAAATTTTTTTGTTTTTGTTTTTTTCTAGGTTTTTGCCCATTTTTATCCCCTTCCCAATGTAGTGGTAGCCAATTAGCCCATCCCCTCCGTTAGGCCTCTCCCCATCACTTTGCACTGTCCCTGACTCTAGGAGGGTGAAGACACGCACAAGCCTCCTCCATTGCATGTGATGCAGCCACCGCTTCTTTTTCAAACCACCGCTGATACACCGTCACTGGAGAGCCTAATGCGCTCAGAGGAAAGCACACAGGGTCCCCAGCTCTGATTGGACCAATCAGTAGATGCCTGAGTGAGAGTGCCATCTACCCGGCCAAAGAGAGCACTGCCAATTTTTGCTCTCTTGGGCTCCGGCTGTTGATGGCAAACAGCATGACCGGGATTCGAACTCGCGATGCCTTGGGTCATAGTGGTAGCGTCTTTGCTTGCTGAGCCACTTGGGGCCCTGAATGAACATTTTTTAACGTTCAGGGATAATGTTGTCTAAACATTAGGATCTAAACATTACTAAAACGTTCACAATCAAACGTTTTCTAGACGTTTAGTAATCATTAAATTCGCTTTTAAAGAAAACCAAAATAATGAAGGTTCCTAGTTACGCTGATATGTATTTTTAATATATTTCTAGGTCCATTAGTAATATTAACTAATGTCAATAATTATAAAGTGTATAATATTAACTAATGGCAATAATTAAGGTGCCATTATTGCCTAAATATATATGCTTTTTTGTTTCCACAGTATCAGTGATTATGCTAGCTGATTAATGATCCACTAGCTGATCCTGCCAGGGCAATTACATATGGTAGCAATTAAATATTATTTCTATAGACAAAAAGCTAAACTTTCCATAAGCTGCACCTGTAGGCATGCAACATATAGCAATTAAGTCATCCTGATCCTTTCCTTTGTTTTTGAAAATAGAAAAAAAAAAATCCAGTCAAGTCATCCATATATATACCTAACTGAGATACCTAAGCTTGGAACAAGCACACCTCTAGTGGACATCTATGTAATACATTTTGCGCCCTCTAGAATATCATACAGGAACAACTTCTGGAAGCAATTTTTTCTCCAGGATTTGATTTGTAAAGGTAAGCTTAAAATCATTAAATATCTTATCCATCCCTGCTAGTTGTATAAAAATATGTACACAGATACAAAGTTTAGTGCCTAAGGATTTACTAGAACCTATTCATTTATGAGTTTGCAATGTTTTTCACTGCAATCCATGGCAAATTCTGCATCTCCCATTTACTACAAATACTATCCATGCTTAGGCCTAGAGTGTGATTTCTGCCAATCTCTCCACTAATTTTAATTTTAATACAGTTTATAAAGTATATAGTAAAATATTTAATTACATGAAAGTAAAATTGTTTGTAATCAGTGTTCTTTACATTGCTGCAGCGGCTGTGTTGTTGGCCCACCGTGATGCCACTGAAGACCTCATCAAAAAGGCTACACAAAAATTTCAGCAAAATGCACCATTTAGGCAGGATGGGGGTGGGGGGGAGGTTAAATGATAAGTGTTATAAATGTATATAAATAAACTCTGTGAAAAAAAACTTTTATTTTAAATTTTATTTATTTTAATATTTTATTTTATTTTGGTTTTCTTTAAAAGCTAATTTAATGATTACTAAACATCTAGAAAACGTTTGATTGTGAATGTTTTAGGAATGTTTAGATCCTAATTTTTAGACAACGTTATCCCCGAACATTAAAAAAAAAATTTCATTCCGGGTGAAAATTAAACGTCTTTTAAGCATTTTGGCAAAACATTGTTTCAATGCCTTCACAACGTTAAGTGCTTGCTGGGAGTGTTCTGTGGAATCTGACACTAAGAGATTAAGAACAGATCCATTTAGTCCTACTGGTGAGGTATAACTGCACTAGATTGGGCTTGTTGTTCCAGCACATCCCACAGATGCTCAGATTGAGATCTGGAGATTACTGTTTGTTGGTTCTGGCCATTCTTGACCCGAAGCACCACACAAGCCTTGTGTATTCAGAGATTATCTAACTCATTCATCTGGTTCATTACATTTGGCGCTTGTCACACTCAATCAGGTCTTCATGCCTGAATGTTTCTTCATCAAACACATGAGTACTGAATGTTCTCTCACCATCAAATATATCCCAGATCTTCACATGTGCCACTGTTATGAGATAATCATTGTTCTTTGTGTGTGGTCATAATGTTTTGGCTCACTGGTGTACACTTTATGTTAAAATGTGCTCTAAGTGGCATTCACTGTAGACACAGATGTACAAATGCACACAAAGCCTGTCTAGTTCCTGTAGAGAAAAACGGGCAATAGTATAGGACTCTCTGGAGAACCTATTGGCACCATGTGTGGGCTAGACGGGTATTAGCATTGAGCTGTGTAGCAGCGTTGTCTGCCCCATCCGCTACTTTTGGGGCAAGTTAGTGGAGTTGAGGATGAGGTGATGGTGGTCAACAACATCCTCCAACATCCTGACCTCACTAAATGCTATTGCGGCTGAATGCAATCAAATCCTTACAGCAATGCTCCAAAATCTAGAACACCTTCCCTGGCAGTAGAGACAAAGTAGTGAAAGCAAAGCAAAAAAAGAAAGCAAAACAAACTCTTTTAATAGCCTTGAGTTTAGAAGGAACAATAAATGAGCAAAGGTGTCCAAATACTTTTGCCCAGATATGTGTATATATATATATATATATATATATATATAGGAAACATTAATTAATTAGCTTTAATTGCACAATTTCAGGGCCGGGATTATATATATATATATATATATATATATATATATATATATATTAGGGCCGGGACTTTAACACGTTAATTTCGATTAATTAATTACAAAGGTTTTAACACGTTAAAAAGTTTTTTAAGTTTGGATCTTTGTATTTGCGTGTACTAGCACACCTGTAAATCTGCAACAAATCAAGCAACAACAATGATGGACAAGTGACATCGGCAAACTGCAACAATATACAACGAAGCCGCTTCTCTTGGTCCACTGAGGGACAACTTTAGCTTTAAAAAACATTCTGATGGGACTTTCGAAAAAGACTATTGTTGTATGCAAGTTGTTTAAAAAGGAATTTGCTTATCACTGAAGCTACTCAAGCCTAAAATACAATTTCAATGTCAAACATGTTGCGGCAAGCACAGCCATCCCCACAGCTAATGTCAGCTAGTGATGTGTTATTCGCAAAAGAGCCGGCTCTAAGAGCCGATGCTTGGTAGTGAATCAAAAGAGCCGACTCCCATTGAATGAGAGCCGGCTCCCAATTTCTCATTAGCTCTGCTAACAAACCTGAGGAAAGGGGCAGAACCGACAGAAGGAATCTCATCAGCCCATCCAAACTGAGGCGTCTGATTTTCTTGAATGCCAGTCTGCACTAAAGGTTTATGTGGTGTTTCAACATTAAGAGTTTGGTTCTGCTGTTGATATTGTAGATTTGTTTGCAGTCTGTGTTTGTTTTTACTGAGTTCCATTAAAAGTTTATTTAAAAATGTTAAATAAGGCCCCGAGTGGCTCAGCGGGCAAAGACGCTGAAACTATGACCTGAGGATTGCAAGTTTGAATCCAGGTCATGCTGTTTGCCATCAACAGCCGGGGCCCATGAAATCAAAAATTGGCAGTGCTCTCTCTGGGCGGGTAGATGGCGCTCTCACTCTCCCTATCACTTGCCTTCCTCTGAGCACGTTAGGCTCTTCAGTGACGGTGTATCAGTGGTGGTTCGAAAAAAAAGTGGTGGCTGCATCACATGCAACGGAGGAGGCTTGTGCTTGCCTGCGCCCTCCTAGAGACAGGGACATTGCAAAATGATGGGGAGAGGCCTAACAAAGGGGATGGCCTACCACTACATTGGGAAAAAAAAACTTAAATAAAAGTAAGAATGTTTTTTTTAACAGAACTAATGCACAAAATGAAGCAATTATAAAGTTTATCATAAAAAGACTGAAGGCAAAAGGGTTTCTCAGCACACAAACCATTTATTTTTGCTTATTTAGATTTAAATATGAGGCTACAAATAATAACAAGCAAAGAGCGGTTTGGGAGTCGAAAGAGCCGGCTCTTCTTTGGGAGCCGAGCATAAAGAGCCGGCTCACTTAAGAGAGCCGAACTTCCCATCACTAATGTCAGCATCCCCAGCAGCGGTAAAAAATAAACGCTCCAGCCAGCCCACAATGGACCAGATGACAAGATGTTAAACTATCACAAGAGTCGCAGTATTGTATAGTTATGTGATTTATTTTTATTTTTACAGTTCTGTACAAGAAATGGTGCTATCATTATTGTCTAGTGTGCTGCTGCTTACATTTATTTTTTATTTTTCAAATAAGTTAAACACTCATAGGTTCCTGAAATACTTGAAATCTGAATAAATATTATAGCACTTTGTCAAATCTGTTGGTTTAATAACAATCAAAAATCAAAAAGCAATAAACATGTTTGTTGTTAAGCATATACTGTATATCTATTCATTCAAAATTTTAGTAGCAAAAGGATTTTTTACATTGAAAATGTTTAATTTGTTGATATATGGTGTGCGATTAATTTTTAATACAGTCCCATCACTAATATATATATATATGACGTATTAAATGTTTGTGATCAGAGCTGTTCAGAGTAAATATGGGCTTAAATCTCTTAAGGACCTCCACTGCTCACTTCTTTTCACACCTCAGTTAACCTGTAAAAGCCTGTTTTTCACATCATCTGTCTTCCCATAACTGTAGCAGATATAAATATGACTTATTATTGCATTTTCCTCTGCTGAGTATTTGTACATGTGCATAACGTTTGAACAGAAACCCAGCCTGACTGGTCACCACACTGAGGTTGCTGGGTTTTTGGTATATTGTCTCGTCATTTGAGCTCCCTGTACAAACATCTGTGATAATGTCTATACCAAAGAAGGGGAACCAAAGACCAGAGTCCAGTTCTCTGCTCTGATCAGAATCAGGTGTGCTTGGTCTGGAAGATCACCAAACTGCATGAATCTGGCCCTCCAGGACTGGAGTTCCCCACCCTTGATGTAGACAAACCTGTGATAAGTCTGTGTAGCTGTAAATGCTGCCTTGTGATAAGAAACTACCCACATGACAGCTAAATTTATTCACTATTGTTGCCTAATGCTGTGCCTCCCCACATCTAAAACTGGCCTGTATACACCACTGGCCAAATGTTCACCACTAGCATACAGTGAGAGAGGAAGTTAAAGAGCGAATGCTGCCAAAAACAGGTACTGATACGAGTGTGAATCATTGAAGTGAAAACCAGCCGCATTTTTAACTGGAAGACGTTTCTGCAGAAGTAAAAACACGATATACCGGGTTATGAAACTGACCAAAGTTGTGTTTGTGTTGTACAGTAGCCAGAATTTTGGTTCCAGTAAAGTATTGCATCATTTTTATTAAATCATAAATATGGTGAAAGACATGAGGTGTTTAAGTTCTGTATAGTAACCACAAGTCCAATGAAATGTCTTCAAATGATATGAAATTATAACTTATTTGAATTAAAATCAACACAAATTATGTTTCCATTGCATTTGTGAGGAAAGTATCCCACAAGAAGAATACTGCTCAAATGTTGCTCACTGATAGCTCAGGAGACTGTCCTGGGCTCTAATAAAATTCCTGGCATGAGACAAAGAGAGACCTCAGATAAACATTCTAATAGTTATTCACAGCATCAAATCTGAGAAGACTCAGGTCTTAAGTCTGAGAAACTGTTGAGTTCATACCGAGATTTGTATCTCATTGTTCTCTCATTTGTATCTCATTGTTGAATAAATGAATGTTACACTTATATAGAGCCTTTCTAATACACTTAGAACTCAACCACACACACTGTCGAGAAGCGGCAGCCAAACACACAATGTCTAAACCAGGAAGTGACCGTCCACCTGGAGCGGGATCACCCAGGACAGAGTGTCAAACCATACTGTATCTGGACATACACAGATACATTCATTCACACACAGCAGGGTCATTTAGAGTAGCCGGTTCACCTGATCTCCATGTTTTTGGACTATAGTAGGAAATTGGAGTCCCAGAGAAGAACACAGGGAGAAAATGGAAATTCCACCCAGATCTGGACTTGAACCCAACACTCCAATGCTGAGAGACGAACCACCAATCCACCATGCCAACCTCCTGAATCTACTGAGATCTCCTTTTTGATTTTTCTTTACTTTGGGAATCTGTGTAGTTACACTTTAGTTATTAGTCTATATATCCTTTTTGGGTTCGGTTTCAGTCTGTTGTGTTCAGCTCCTAAACTGCAAACAGTCCGGTTCTGGCACACACTTTCTCCTTTCATATGGACAGTGGATTCACTGATGACTGTCCAAATTCTGGAAAAACTCTCAGCTGAGCCTGAATTAAGTCACAACTCTGGGATGACGCCATTGGCAGGCTACAGTTTGGCCAGTTTGGGATAAAACATTTAAATGATGTTCAAGCATTTCACATAGTAGTTTATATTTGGGAAACATGTGGGCCAGAGTTCAATGCCACAACAAAGCTTAAACATGACGACTGCTGGGCATGTTTCAGCCCAAAATAGACTTCTCTGAATTGGGCCATTATTGGTCCAGAATTTTGTCCAAAACAGATGAACAGAACTGGACAACAAGCCTTTCAGTTACTTAGTAAGTTCTGACCACAAAGCTGCTCTTGTCTTGAGTGTTTTTGGGTGATGGTCCACTCTCCGTCCAGCAGTCACACCAACACCACATACACTACCATGAGAGTACCATGTCAGTGACTCTGTTCTGCTGAAAGTGTTCCAACACCCAAAGAATATCTGGACACAGTGGTCCTGTGGTCAGTGATAAATGGGTTGGAGGGCTGATGTATGTATTCAATCAATCAATAAAACTTTATTTCACTTGTAAATACACAGAGACTCTCATTTTCAGTGCAGTTGAGCAATAAGAGTTTAAGGAGACTTAAAAAGAAGTTTAAACTCAGGTTAAACTAAAAAAAATATTCTACATAAATAATTTAAAAATGAAAGTGGAAGAAAATTAAGAGACCAATTATGACTGAATTACAATATGGAGAAATAAAATAAAACCACAATAATAAACCAATTTTAATAGTCCAAAATTCATGTGAAATGGTTATAATAAAAATAAGCCAATAAAAACTAATATATTTAAAATAAAATGATTTAGAAGAAAAATGATGATAAAAATAGTAGCAGTTAATTAAAACTAATTGCAAATTCAGTCAATTATGATGTGTCAGACAAACAGCTTCTTTACTGGCTTAAAATATGCCTGCCTCCATGTTCTCTCACCTCAGTCACCAAATCTGCATATCTCAGCTTCTTCCTTTCAAACGCTCCATAAAGCTCATCTTCCTGCGGAACTGCCTAGAAAATAACCTCCCGGTTTACTCTCTGAGAACAACACAGTGTCCTGAATTCATGCTTATTATTATTAATAATTTGTTAATAAATTATTATTACTATATTAATAATAATATTAATATTATTAATATTATTATTAATAATATTATTATTAATATTAATATTAATATTAATATTAATATTAATATTAATATTAATATTAATAATAATCCTGGTGACCATATGGACAGTGTTTCCCCAGAACGTCCCATCATCTGTTTGGACCTTCAGGCTTCTACAATCATCTGATTGTATCCATCCAGCTTGTTGTTGGTCTTTAACTGTTCCAGCATAACTGTCTTATCAAGTGAACTGATTCTTCTATACTATTTCAATTCTATACCACACAATCATATTAGAACATTATGACCACCCCTGGTTTAGCATGAGTTCAGCCCAGGACGTGACAGGGTTTACTGCATGTATAAATAAGTGAGCAGACCAGTCAGTTGTAGCAGAGTGTAAAACCATCACCATGGATAAAGGACGAGACGTGACTGATGTCCAAAAGGACATGATAATAGTGTACAGTGTGAAGCATGGTGGTGGCAGCATCTCAGAAACCACCACCTTTGTTGGATGCTGATGTAGTGAAGGTGCACTGAGAATGAACTTGTTGTATATTGAGTGTCTTCCAACAGCATAACAGTGCTGCCCCACAGACCATAGATGCCAGAAGGGTACAGAACATTCAATGTGACACAGTGTTCTAAGATGAGTACCTTCCATCTGGATAACTTCCATCAACTAATACGGTCCACGCCATGACGTCTCACTAATGTCATCCAAGCTGAGGGTGGTTAGGTAGGTGGCCATAATATTTTGATATGACAGTGTATTACTAGATGAATGTAAAGAGCCAGTGTCAGGTTTCATCAACATGGAAATATCTAACAAGGAAAATCTGCCGCCTTAATGGCCACCTAAACCCAGCACTAGACCACAGTCACAGTGAATCAGCTCTCTAAATAGGGCATGTTTAAACAGGAAGTCGCCCCGTCCGACGCTTTAAATACACTGATTTTTGCAAAGGGGAAATTTCATGGGAAAACAAATGATTTACAGTTTGATCTCCACATCCCCCTGCAGCCTGAAAGAATGAGGGATAATCCCTGGGATTAACCAGTGGGCAGGGGAATATTAATTCTAGAAAAAAAAACACTGTAATCCGTGAGATTTTCCTGTGCCATGAGATTTGTCTCTCAGTTTCTCTCTCCCACGTGTTTGCTGGGCCCGGGCATGTCGTTTATTCATCAGAAACGTGTCTGTCTCTTTGTTTTCTCTTTTTTTTCCTGTTCTCATGAATGAACTCAATTTGCTCTTTACTGCATCTGCTGTGTATAATCTCGCTCTGTGCTCAAACTGCATGTGACCGGGCCTGGGCCTGGCGCAAAGAAAGATCACTCAGTGAGATAAAAGATGAAATAACAGAGTCCAGAACCGGCAGTGAGCCATCCTGTGTCTCCACTCTGACCTTCTGATCACATTATCTCACTTCAAATCCACTGCAGGGAAGCAAAAGCTTTTATTGTTTGTTTACGCTCTTGTCTTTCTCATGTGTCACTAAATTCTGCTCGTCTCGTCAGCTTCACGTTTTCTCCTCATCGCTCTCCTTTTCTCGTGTTCTTTCCTCCCTCTGCCATCTCATCACCATCCTCGTACTGGGACAGGAAACAACACCAAAGGGTCAATAAAAATGCCAACTCTGTCATAGCACTGTTTCCCAGAAGGTCATGATTTTGTAACAATGATGAGAGTTAAATTTGAGTCACTTCAGCAATGAGGAGATGAGCCATAAATAGTCTATACACTGGGTTACAAAACCCTGTTAGTGCTGGATCTTCACCACTGCTGACTCAATGAATTGAGCTTGTGCTCTTATTGGCTTATATTTTTTAAAACCAGCCATTCTACCATCCATCCATCCATCCATTCAACTGCCATTCATCCATCTGTTCTTCCATTCCTCCATCCATTCAACTACTATCCATCCATCCATTCAACTACCATTTATCCATCCATCATTCCATCCATCCATCCATCCATCCATCCATCCATTCAACTGCCATTCATCCATCTGTTCTTCCATTCCTTCATCCATTCAACCACTATCCGTCCATCCATTCAACTACCATTTATCCATCCATCCATCCATCCATCCATCCATCCATCCATCCATCCATCCATTCAACTGCCATTTATCCATCTGTTCATATATCTATTCAACCGCCATCCATCCATCTGTTCATCTATCCATCCATCCAACCACCATCCAGTCATCTGTTCATCTATCCATCCATCCAACCACCATCCAGTCATCTGTTCATCTATCCATCCACTCATCCATCCATCCATCCATCAATCCATCTGTCCATGCACCCACCTGTTCATTATCTATTAAGCCATCCATCCACCCATAAAGTTACATCTATCCAAATCATTATATGTCTGTCTGTCTATCTATCATCCACCCACTCAACCATCCATCCATCCATCCATCCATTCATCATATGCTTCACATTTTCTTCCACATTCTTCATTTTTCCATGCTTCATTTGCCCTCTTTTCATGGAGATCTCAAACAGAGATAACGAGAGAACTGCCATTATGCACACAAACACATGTGCAAGTGCTCAAAATGTAGAGTTGGAGGAGTTTGATAGAAAGTGAGACTTTAATGTAAATGTTAGAGTCAGACTTTACTGACTGTGCAGTAATTTCTCATGAACTGACCTATGAGATGAAGCACTGACTGTAGTCAGCAGTAATCTGTGCTGATTCATAACCCATGAAACATTTAAAACGAGTCTGTTTCAAGTAGATAACAGGTCTGTATATGTATGTACTGCACTGTTTGACTACATCAAGTGTTTTGCCTCCCAAAGTTTAATCAGCCGTTTGTCACCCAGACCTCATCCCTCAAATCTGTCTCCACCCCTCTGTCCTCTCAGTCTCACCTGAAGGCCACAATGATGAGCAGACTGGCTGAGATGCTGAGAACAGTGAGAAGAGTCAGCGTGATGATCAGAGAGTCTCTGTAAAGTGCTGCTGCTCTTAAGTCAGGCCTGGGGGGTGAAGGCAGAGTCGGGATCAGCCGAGTGGTTGAAGTGGGCAAAGGTATGACTGAGTGAGAAACAGAGAGAGACCATGAACAGCTACATAATCTCTAGACTTCTAATCTAGACTTCTATCTAATTTACACCAATTTACAGTAAGCCAGGACTAAGACAATCAATCTCAAACAGATTTGCAGACAAAAATGATTCACCTTGCATGTTTAAGGTGGTAGTAACTTCAGCTTCCTGTAGATGGCGCTGCATGAGGTTCAGGCTATAAATGCATGCAGGGTGTCTGAGGGGATTCACAGATTGAGAAGAGATGGTGCAGTGCAGTTAATGTCTCGGTCAGTGTGAAGAAAATGGATGGACAAAGCAAATGACTGGCTAGAAGGAGTGATTGTATTTGGAGGTCATAGTGTGAAGGAAGCAGCTGAATTTGCAGGTGTATTACATCGTACAGTCATACAGGTCAACCAGTAGTGATAGAAATCACAGTCTACAGGAAATTCTCAGAACTGTGGCTGAGAGCACATCACACTGAAAACTTCTTGCTCCACTCTGCTCCATATGTTGATGATCTGTGGTTCTTTGTGTTCTTTCAGAAATTGGTTGGGGGTGAGTGGTTAAAATGTTGGTGGGGGTTATGTGTGTGTGTATATGGTGGTTTGTTTGTGACTCATTTTCCACACATCGAATGAGACATTCACTGCACTGCACCACCTCTTCTCTATGAATCCTGTGACACACCCTGCAGGTATTTATAGCCTGATCATCCTCATATAGCGCCATCTGCAGGAGCCTGAAGTTATTACCACCTTAAACACACAATGTGACTCAGTTTTTTTGTCCTGGGAGCCTATTATCTACAATATACAATTAAAAGCTGCATGTAATTACTGGTTTTTGCCAAAGAATACAGTTTTATTAATGATTATGTGTCTTATGGTAAGTGGAAAGCTACAAAATAATTGAACACTTTTGCTAAAGTGAAACAACAATATTCTGTAAATAAAATGCAGGTCTTTGTCACCTGTCAGTATGAAGTGCATGCTGGACAGTTCAGTTCCCTGTTTGTCCAGCAGGAGGCAGCGATACACTCCCTGTTCTCTCACACTCAGCTGATTCAGGACAATCTTAGAGTCCTCAGTCACGACCAGAACCTCAAACCAGTCCTCAACTGAAAACTGATGATAATAATAATAATAATAATAATAATAATAATAATAATAATAATAACTAGTATTATTATTCATTTTAAAAAATGCACATTCAACTGTGGAGAGGGGGGAATTAAAACATGCTGACAGAGAGAGAGAGAGAGAGAGAGAGAGAGAGAGAGAGAGAGAGAGAGAGAGAGAGAGAGAGAGAGAGAGAGAGAGAGAGAGAGAGAGAGAAATAAAGAAAAAGGCAGAAAGAATAGTGAGAGAAAGGAGAAAGAGACAAGAAGAAGGAGAGACAGTGATAGATGGATAGAGGGAAATTGAGGAAAAGAAAAGAAACATGGTAACAGAGAGGATATAGGTAAATGCAGACAGACAGATGGAGCACCTGACACAGAGAGACACACAGAGAGAACTAACCAGACA
Source organism: Crenuchus spilurus (assembly GCA_036984385.1). Classification (NCBI taxonomy): domain Eukaryota; kingdom Metazoa; phylum Chordata; class Actinopteri; order Characiformes; family Crenuchidae; genus Crenuchus; species Crenuchus spilurus. Next base: position 10,269 of record BRDA01030221.1, on the reverse strand, counting down.
TGAATCACATGTGAATGTATGAAGGTCAATTTCACTGATTGTCAGTGTTAGAGGTGTTACATGTGAGATCAGACGTGAGATCAGAAGTGAGGGTCTGACGTTTATTTAATACCTGAGAGGTCAGCACTATTAAATGCTGCAGGATTAGACATTACTGATATTAATTATGAATGTATCTGTGTGTGTGTGTGTGTGTGTGTGCATACATTTCTTGCCCCCTGTGTCCAGTAGTAGTGATACTCTGCCTTCCCCACAATCAGACTGTGCCATGAAAGAAAACAATCCAACACCACCTGAGCCCCCTCCTCTGCCTCCAACCTGCGTTCTGAGAGATAGATAGATAGAGAGAGAGAGAGAGAGAGAGAGAGAGAGAGAGAGAGAGAGAGAGAGAGAGAGAGAGAGAGAGAGAGAGAGAGAGAGAGTGAAAGAGATCAGAGAGGGAGCCATAGAACAGAAAGAACAAGAAGGAGTCAAAGGAAGATGCTGACATTATGTAACCTACAGTATTTACCATTTGTGTGTGTTTATGTGTGCTACCTCCACAGTCGAGTGGGGGAGTCGCTGACAGACACTTGAACAATCCAAACTGACAGGAAGAGCAATTCATTACACTTTGATACAGCAAACCTGCCACACACACACACACACACACACACACACACAGAGTAAATATAAATATAAAATGTAAATAAAGTCAGAACTGAAGATGTAAATAATGGCTGAATGGATAATCTAATTGATAATAAAGTGAAAAACGTTTGAGCTCACCACACTCGTTAGGACACAGGCCTGGAAAGAGAACAACTACAATCAATATAACATCTGCAAACTCCAGTACTGAGGATCAATAAACAATAAAACATGTTCTCATTTTCTGCTCCGCTCATAATTATTTCTAACCTTCAGCAACAAACACCTCTAAATGCTTCTTCAGTATCCGATTGCCTTTCTCCACAATCTTTATCAGATTCGACTGCACAGAACCTGTACAAACACAGAGGGTGGAACCGCAGAAAACAGACAGAAAAAAGTTGTATAGATGTTTTCAATTAATAAAGTTTTTTGGAATAATAATAAGGTACTAAAACAAATAAAAATATAATGACTGTATACTATTATTATTACCTTTATTTAACTTGTGGTACATTGAGGCTGTCCCTCATTTACAATGTAGCTGAGGTAATACATAAAATGAAAAGCAGAGTCCATATAATTAGGCCAAGTAAAAAAAAATTGGTGATCATCCCCGCCCGACCCTCTAAAAAGCACCTCCAATCTTTATTAATACTCGCCTCGTCTTT
>BRDA01030219.1:0-12023 GCA_036984385.1 Crenuchus spilurus | reverse complement strand
CCGTTCCACGCTCAAGGATGAAGACTAAGGGTGATCGAGCTTTTTCTGTAGCAGCACCGAGACTCTCGAACTGTCTTCCAACCCACATAAAGGAATCCCATAATGTAGACCATTTTAAGTCAAACCTTAAAACACATTTATGCTCTCAGGCGTTTGAAGTTTTGTAAAATGCCTGTAGAATTATATATGCTTGATTTTATAATGTTGTTTAATCTTGTGTTATTTTATGTTCTTGTACAGCACTTTGGCAGACACTGGCTGTCTTTTTAAATGTGCTATATAAATAAAGTTGACTTGACTTGACTTGACTTGACTTTATGTAGGTTCGCCTTATGATTCAGGTTTCAAAGTTCAGAAGATTTAATGATTTGTAAAAATGTTGTGTCATATATTATTTTGTGTTTTATATTATTATAGTTTAATTAATTAATTAACAATTAATTTATTAATGTTGTGTTTTATATTATAGTTTATTTTGTGTAGTTATGTATAGTTAAGTGTAGAAGTCACAGGGAGACAATGTCAAAAAAATAATAATATTCAGTGAAATTTAAATGTGAAAATAAAAATTTTCTACAAAGATTAAATCTCAATATTAATTTCAAGTTTAATCATTTAAAATGTATTTGTATAAAATGTATTATGACTCTCTATTTGCCCAAGTCTTAGTGGTTTTATATAGAAACTACATTAAATAAATGCAAAATGTTCATTTTCTTTTTGTATATGCCTGAGTCCCAAATGAGTCTCTGAAAACATTACATTCAGGTTGTGCAGCACCAAAGGGATTTTATGTAGGTCCATATTAAATATTTGTGCCAGAACAGGGTGCCTTACAGCAGGACAAACACTCAGTGCTAGATTCTAATTGGGACTCAAACATCAAAACTCAACACTTATTGTAACGGAAGATATGACAATTAATTTGAAGCAGAATCTTTAATTTGCAGCTCAAAAATGAACACGTAGGAAAAAAAAGTCTCAGCTTTGACTCCTCCCCTTTCGTGTGGATCTCAGAAAATGAGAAAGTCATGAAGCTCTGAATGGAAGGAGATGCTAAAGTAAAACCTAAAAATGTTTCTGCAGACATTAAACAGGACATGAACTAAATATAATTTTCTGAGTTTAACATTTTTAATCAGGAAACGTCAACAAACCTCAAAACAACGAGTCCCCCATGAGAAAAACGTCAAACAAATGCTCCTGATGTTAAATAATCATCATCGAGCTGACTCCAGGCCTCCTACACCAACTTTACACTACAACTGAGTTTATTATTACAACTAAGAGAGAGAGAGAGAGAGAAAGAGAGAGAGATGTGTGTGTGTGCGTGTACAGTGGCTCTCTACTGCCATCTACAGATCAGATCTGTATCTGACACACGGCTGTATGTCTGATGTCTGTGATATTCATCTGATGCTCTGATCTAAACAAACTCAGATTAAAGGCAGAGCCCCCAAACCCTGCCCCCCCAGCCCCCACCCCCAGTATTTACTAAAACCACTCACGGTTCATATTAAACTCTAATCTTTATCCCCAAACTTTTTATGTTATTGTACCTTTAAGACTGATATATATTAAATGTCCGAAAGTCTGTGATGTGCAGATGCACACACAGCTTATCTAGTCCCAGTAGAGAAGTACAGCCAATAGATTAGGACACACTGGCACCATGTCTAATGCCAGGCATATGCTAGAGGGGTATAAAGCCCCTCTGCACTGAGGAACTGTGTTCTCTGCTACATCCAGTACTTCTGGGATGAGTTGGGGATGAGGTGGTGGTGAGTATACAAAATCGTGAATGTGTGGCTGAATGCAATCAAATCCTCACAGCAATATTAGTAGAAAGTAGAGACTCCCAGTGGTGTCCCAGCACGTTCATCCACAAAGTGTATGCAAATAAAATGTGTTCTGATTAGACGTGTCCTCTTTTCCTCTATTGACAAAGTTAGGCCAGGCTAAAAGGGGCGGGACTAATTGATGAATAGGTTGGGTGTATGCAAATGTGCCAGATTGTGTGACATCACAAAATCAAAAAATCTCACATGGGCTGTTTTTGCAGCTTAGTAGAGATACGTTATGAGAATGCATGTCTTAAAAAACAAAAAACTGAGTTTTAATAAATTTTTTAAAGTCGTAATGTCTCATCCGCGAGCCTGAGAGACCTTCAATAAGAACAGGAGGAGTTTTGAGCTGGCTGAGAGAAGATTTGGTGATATTTTTCACAGGAATGTCAGGTGACTAGTGCTAGTTAGCAATGAAGCAGCTGCAATTTTAAAATAAAAAAACATTCAGAAGCTTCACAACTTTCTTCTTTCTAAGATCCACACAAAAGGGGAGGAGTCAAAGCTGAAACTCTCTTCTTTCTACTTGAGTTGTTCATTTCTGAGCTGCTGATTCTGCTTCAAATAAATCATCTTCATTTACAATGGTTGAGTTTTGATGTTTCAGTCCCAAACAAATAGAACTGAGCTCTCAGTGTCTGTCAGGCTGATACTCCCTCTTGTGGCACAAACCTGAGTTGACCTACATAAAGTTCCTTTGATGCTGTGCAGGATGATAGAAATGAAAATCTAGAAGCTCAAACACTTTTAATGTTCAGTATTAAATTATAATCGTCTTATTGGCCACATCAGAAGAACAACTAGAAGAGATGGTGAGTCGCAAAGGAATATAACATGCAGATCAATGCAGCTAAGACAAACGTGATGACGAACACTGAAGATATACTGAAGATCACATGGGAAGGAAGATTTCTGGAGCAAGTAGACTCTTTCACATATTTGGGATGCAGAGTAACAAAGGCTGCAGACTGTGCCAGTGAAGTGAAGACAAGAATGGCCATGGGCATGTTGGTGATGGTCAAATTGACAAAGATGTGGAAAAGCAAGTCAATTAACACCAACACCAAACTAAGACTGATGAAAGCCTTGGTCTGGCCAGTAGCTACATATGGATGTGAAGCCTAGACACTGAAGAAAGAGGAAGAAAGACGTATTCAGGCTTTTGAGAACAAGTGCATCAGGAAGTTGCTGAAGATCTCATGGATGAAGATGATGACCACTGAGCAAGTATATGAGATGGCTAGAACTCAAAAGGAGTTACTGATGCACGTTAAATCCCGCAAGTTACGTTACTTTGGTCATGTGATGAGGCAGCACATTAGAGCATTGAAGGAAGTGTTATGACTGGACCGATTTAGTCAGAGGATTTGGAAGACCAAGAACAACATGCATGGATAACATCAAGACATGGACTGGATTATCAGGTGCTAGCCTCCTACAAGCGACGTGAGACAGAGGGAATTGACTCCTCTGTGCAGCCTACCATCACAAAGCCATGACGGCGTGTGACATGACAGTAAATGATAAGCATGAATATTACACATCATTAAACACATTCTTGGACTTCTGAACAGCTCTTTTACAAACATCAGCACTGTGCATTGATTTCTTGCAGCTGCTGCTAGATTCCTGTTAGCTGTTAGAATCCTAAACATTATCAAGTTTGTTCACATAAAAAGTTACTTTCTGGCTGCCGTCAACACCCACTGACTACCTCATTTACACCATCCTAGAGTTACCACTAGATTTACTGGGACCAATCACAGTGCCTCAGCTTACAGGAACTCTAATTGGCCAGAGATCTGGACACAACTGCACATCCACAAAGCGAGGAACAAATTTCAAACAAGACCAACACAAACACAGCCACTGTCTGAGAGAGAGAGAGAGAGAGAGAGAGAGAAAAAAGAGAGAGAGAGAGAGAGAGAGAGAGACAAAGAGAGAGAGAGAGACAAAGAGAGAGAGAGAGAGAGAGAGAGAGAGAGAGAGAGAAAGACAAAGAGAAAGAGAGAGAGAGAGAGAGAGAGAGAGAGAGAGAGAGAGAACGACAAAAAGAGAGAAAGACAAAGAGAAAGAGAGAGAGAGAGACAAAAGGAGGGAGAGAGACAGACAGAGAGAGAGACACAGTGAGACAAAGAGAGAGAGAGAGTGTGAATGAGAAACAACCCCAGAGAGAGAGATAAAGAAACAGAAGCAGAGAAAGAGAGACAAAAAAAGAAAGTTACAGAGTGAGAGAGCAAGAAAGATATACAGTGACAAAGATTTTATTATACTGTTATTAACAAAGTGATTTTGTTTTCTAATTACCACTTTATTGTTAATTATTAGCACTTCCTAATAATTATTAATTGTTCCTTAGTGCCAAAACTTTGGTAATACATGTGATAATATTTGTTGTGTCAGTAAAGCAACCATGAACTGAAAAAAATTGAGAGAGAGACAGATAGACAGAGAGAAAGATAGAAAAGTGAAGAATGTCAAGGTGAAAAGTGAAGACAGAAGGGAAAGTTAGAAGTGAAAAAAGAAAGATTGGCCCCGACTGTATTTTTTCTTGTTGTTGTTTTTCTTTCTGCTCCTTCCTTCGCTCTAACGACCCCCCAGGTGCACGACCTGGACCCCAGCAGCAGAACCGTGGGTCAGGAGGTCCCCCCCTCATCTCGGGCTCAGGAGGGAGCACTGTAAATAATTGAGAAATAGACAAAGCCGAGGCTCCAGCGCTCTTCCTCAGCTCTCTGTGGAGTCACCACTGGATCAGGATTGAGATCTTGGTGCTCCATGTAATAGAGGTGGGGGGAGCTCTGTGATTTATCAATAATGCTCCAGTCTGAGGGTGAAAGTTAAATAACACAGTACACCACCATCGCCATTATTATTTACAGAACTGATCAAGATATCAATGAACTGTGTCTTGACAAAGGCCTCTTCTTTTAAAAAAGAACAAAAACTTGTGTAGCTGAATGCTGCATCAGCCATCTTGGAGCAGGAAGTGCTGTAGAGTAGTGCTTATGTAGAGAAGGGCTGTGTCCAAACTAGTCTGTGAGACCTTCATAAAGATATTGATGAGGTTTGAGTGGGTTCAGCGGCATAGATGTATTTATATATTAACAACCAGACTATTTAGGTGACCATTGAATTCTAGTGTTTGTTAGCTATCATAGCAGTTCAAGCTTTAATCTGGCACTTGCATTGCAATAATTGGCCTGATACACCAAATTATGCATTTCATACAAATACTGTATCTTTGTGTAGTCTACTGCACAGTATTCTAAATCAGCACTTCCTGTTCCAAGATGGCTGATGCAGCATTCAGCTACACAAGTGTTAGTCAATTTTTAAAGCTTACAGTACGTAATACTGTGTGCTAAACCACATCTACTAGTCAGTGAGACCTTGATTAAGATGTGAGTTCAGAGAAGATTTGGAGTTATTTACAGAAATGACCAGGCTATTTAGGTGACTATTAACTTCTACTGTGGTAGCAATCTTCCAGTTTTAAAGAAACAACATCGAGATTCCAAAACATAAGTGATGTAAGGTCAGGATATTGACCTCAATTCAGACATTAGTGCCTATTAGTAATAGGCAGAGAACACAGTTCAACTGCTCCACAGATCTTTGCTGGGTGGCTTTATACCCCTCTAGCCCACATCTGGTGTCAACAGGTTCATGTTTAGTTCTATTCTACAAGCAGTACTTCTACAAGGACTAAACAAGTTGTGTGTACATCTTTGTAAACATCATATGGTTGAATGCATTAGATGGTGTGTCCACAAACGTTTGGATACATTAGTGTGTGAAAGCGTTCCACTCGATCTGATCTGGGAGGTGCCGAACCCAGCATGTTCAGGCACAAATGAAGCCCTGGATCCTGAGTACTGCAGGTGAGGCTCCGCAGTGTTGCAGTGCCCACTAAAGCTGATGGTGGAGCGTCCGGGGAGGCTGAGCCATTTTTAGCCTTCAGCCTGTATTTACTCAGAAGTCTGAACTCCAGCTGCCTCAGCGAGGATGACTGACTCAAGCGTGACTGTGCAGAATTAATCTGATTGGTACAAAGAGGCGAGTAAATCCCACCTCTTCATGCTTCTATGTCTTCTTCTGATCCCCCAGAGCAAAATAACTGACTTTTATACTAAGAAATGTCCATAGACTCGCACTTCACTTTTCACTTTTTAACCCTTACAAGCCACAGCTGTCAATAATGATATCAACACTTAGGAATCTGTGGGATATCTGGGCATTTTTTAAAATAATTTTGGCATAACATCCCACAAATGTTCAATATGTCAATGTTTGGTATCTATAAGACAATTTTTTTACTTGTTAACATGCTGAATCAACCCAAGAAACATCAAATCAGAATGATTAAACATGCTAAATTAAGCATTTTTAAGATATAAAATGTGAACACAGGTTATAATTGTGAACATAAAAAGGTAAAAAATGGAGATCAAATGAAGCTGATATGCAACTTCTTACAACAAAAAGCAGCTGTGAGGTTTTTTTCTTGTCCACTTGGGAGGCAGTGTTGGCTACTACTGCATTGTGTGGCATCCACATCCCTCTCACATCTTTGACAAAGTTGACAGAAATGTTCAACATTATTTTGTTTTTATGCTGTGACGTCTCAATCTAGCCTTGACGGCTGACAAATAAAATGATCCCATATGTGAGATATTTTTAGAAACAGAGTAGATTAGAGTCAGTCAAGCTAGAGCACCCATGAAGGGAGAGGAGCAGTGTCTGTTTGTTTGTGAGCGATGTTGTTCTTTTGTTTTCATTTTCATATTTGGAACAGTCATTTCTGCTTATTTTCTTTCCCTCAAAGCAGCTACATTGGTGTCAGAAGTGGAATTGTGCCACAAGGCACAGTGGCAATGGATTTGTGAAACTAGGACCAAATGGTACAGCCAGGGCAACTTTACTCTTATCCCAACTATAGCACAGCACAGCCCTAAGGGCACTTACTAGAATAAAACGGCCTAAAACAATCTTAAGGTTATGACAACAATGCCCTACTACAGTAACACTGCCTAAAATAGCCTTAATGGTTCATTAACACCAGACTAAGATCACAACAACAATAATAAGTGCAAAACAATGTGGGTCTAAGTAAAGGCCTTAAGGGCAATTTTACAATAATGATACTCTACTAACACAGCCCTAAGAGCACAACAATGATGGCTAAAAGCCAAAAAACTGCCAAAAACAACCTTAAAGGCAAAACAAAACAACCATTAGAGCACAACAATGATACTCTACTATGGTAACACAGACCTAAGTGCAAAAAAAATTATTCTATTATAGTAACACAGCCCTACAGGCACAACAACAATGTCCTACTATAGTAAATCTGAATGAAACAACCTTAAGAGCAAAACAATACAGCCCAATTATAATAAAACAGCCCTAAGGGCTCAACAGCAATGCCATAAAAGAGTAATGATTGGCCTGACAAAGAGCATCCACATATTTTTGGAAAGACATCACTGTCAAAGACACAGACATTGTTCTTCTACATCTGGATGAGTTCACAGAGTTACTCCTTTAATGGTAATAAGCTAGGATTCCACGTGTGGAAGAGGAGGTGATATATTTTAGCATGGTGAGAAGAGGCTGCTGTAATTTCTCGCACCTCTGAAGCTTCTGGTGAGGCCTCTGAAAGACTGTGAGGTGTGATGTGTGCGGTCGAGAGCCTGCTAGGCTGCTTTTTTGTGCGCTAACTAATGATCACTCCAGCCACCATTCACCTGAAGGGCTTTGGCCCTCGACACCACGGTGCCCAAGTTGCCAAGCAACTACGTCCACACGCTTGGCTCGCGTTCATGTTTTTGACAGCCGAACACCGCCAAACAAGGCCTAAATAACTCCACTTCAGGTGGGGGACCACGAGGGGGTCGCCCTTTGAAGAGTCTGGCATGAAAATTCCTTTTTTCCCTCCTCTATGAGGTCTTTTGGATAAGCACATTTATTGCGCCTGGATGATATCATGCCGCTTGGATGTTTTGGTTCAAAGCTGGTTTCTTTCATTTGAAAAACAGCAACAATACAATATTTAGCTCCATAATTTACATCAAGAATAAAGGCGTGTTCATTATAGAGGAAACCTCGGGTACGGCCAGCTCTGTGTAATTTTGAAACACTCCTAAAAATCAGGGTTCTTCAAATGTTCTTTTGAGTAAAAGTAAGGCTCAGCAGAAAGAGAAATCAAAAACATTTCCTCAACATCTCAGCAGATGAGAAGGAAATCAAATGGAAGCCCAAATGAGACTATAGCATTGTTCTCAGATCTGCTCAGATGTTTCTCTTCAGAAAATGGCCCCAGTAAGATGCTGGATATCAATAGTCTCACATTGTGCTCAGAATTATTTCTGTCTTGCTGAAACACCTTGTGCAGACTCTGAACTTTCAGTTCTTCAAACATTAGTGTTTTTAAGTGAAAATGAACTGTATCTACTAAAATGTAATATACTAAATGAAAGATATGGAAAACATTATTTTCAATGTGTATTACTGATACAATATCATTTTCAGTACGATAGAAAAACTCTATTTAGGGCATAACAATGATGCTCTACTACAGTAACACAGCCCTAAGGACATAACAGTGATGCCCTACTGCAGTTACACAGCCCTAAGGGCAATGATGCTCTACTAGAGTAACACAGCTTTAAGGGTATAATAATGATGACCTACTACAGTAACACAGCCCTATGGGCAAATGCTGCTCTACAGTAAGAAAGCCCTAAGGGCAGAACACCAATGCCCTACTGTAGTAACACAGCCTTATGAGCATAGCAATATCCTACTATAGTAACAAAGCCCTAAGGACATGACAATGATATCCGGCTATAGGAACACAGTATAGGAACACAGTCTTAAAGGTACAGTAATTATGCCTTGTTATAGTAATATAGCCCTAAGGGCATAACAGTGATGTTCTACTATTGTTGAAAATATCAATATTTATTTTTTTATATAATGTTTTCAGTTTTCAGTGCATTTTTCAGTGTATTTTCAGTGCAGCCTCTGAGGAAGCCTTGAACATCAGGCAGAGTTGAACATTTTTCTCCTCTGTTACAGTTTTTAGCAGCCATTTTTAGCAGATGTTCTCCAAAAGTCAAGAATCAGTTCCCCCCTTCAGAAGGTCAAGTATGTTTCCTGCTAATGAGTTGCGCTCTTACAGGTGCTAAAAGATCATTTGGAGGGAGGCTGCTCAGCTGAAGTGAGGCTGCGGATCAACTCAATACGACCTGATGCAGCTTACTGTGCTCATGTAGGAACTTCATAACAACCCAGAACCACCTGGCATCAGCAGGCCATTAGGTATGATACAAGGACAAAAGTATGTGGATGCCCCATCTAATGCCTGCATTTAACTACTTTAAGTTCACACAGTAGAAATGCAAATCAACAGCTGCTATAGATAAGTACTGCCAACAGAATATGACTAAACATGAACCTATTGGCAACATTCCTAATGCTAGGTAAGGGCTAGAGGGGTATAAAGCCCCCTAGCTTTGAGCTGTGGAGCAGTGGAACTGTGTTCTCTGCTCTATCCAGTACTTTTGGGATGAGTTGGCGATGAGGTTGTGGTTGTGATCATTCAACATCCTACCTCAGTAACGCTCTTGTGGCTGAATGCAATCAAATCCTCACAGCAATGCTTCAAATTCTAGTGGAAAGCCTTCCATGGACAGTAGAGAATTCAACAAAATCAAGACCTGTTCCTCAGGTTCAGTCATTGCTCCAGTTCATCTAAGGGTACATCCTTCAATAAGATTCCCTTGCCACTATATCAGAAACCTCTTCATCCACTGTCACACTCTTCTTCCTCAGACCAGAGCTGTAGATGGGCTGTCTGTAAATTGAGGTGAACACAGCTACAGTGTCACTCTGTGTTTGTGTACAGATTCCCTCCGGTTCTGTGTTAGCACGTGTGTGTAACATCAGCTTTTCTGCTGTTCTGGAGATAGCACGCACATATTTGCTCAAGGGTTCATGCTTCAAAGCTCCTCCTTTACCTCAAATGTAGTCAGTCAACATGTTTTCATAACTGGAGCTGTGATGCTAATGTGGCTAACAAGCGGTTGAGCCCAGCAGTGTGGGCATCTTCATTACACATAAAGTAAGATATTTCAGGACTTTTTTGTTTGAATATTGATCAGTTTGGCTTATAGCTCATGAGTTGGCCAATCAGTCACAGTAATATGATGATCAGTAGTAGTGTTGGCACTATAGACAGATGTTGGGCATCTACATAAAGCTTGTCAGCAGACAGAAGCATGAAGTGCTCTAAAATTCCCTGGTAGATAGACTTAAAACACAGTGGACCAACACCAGCAGATGACATGGCACCTCAAACCATCTCAGACTGCAGAAACTTCACACTTTTGAACTTTTGTGTTTGACTGAGACTTTTGGACTTTTGGTCACTGTGCAGGATGCTGATGGTTTTATACTGAAGTTCACGAAAGCTTTGCCAACTCACAATCTTTCTACAGTTTCATTTTCACTGACCAGTATAGCAGGTGTCAATGTGACATTTTATGATACATTCCAAGACTACCAACAAACTATTACAGTTCTAGCCATGGCAAGGTGTGAGTTGGAAATGAATGCTAGAAGAAGAGGCAGACAAAGCAGAACTGTGTCTTTATAAAGAGAAGGAGAAAATAGAAAAATGCAGGTGGTATCCTAGAAATTTAAACAAATCAAGGGCTGAAAAGGTTTCATGCCATGCCTCCTTTTTAACAACCAACCACAGGCTCTGTTGCATGGTGTCGTGGTCTGTGGACTTTGCTGAGCTGCCATATGCTCAACACGGCAAGTAAAGCCTCTGCATGACGTCTGCAGCTGTTTGTCTTCTCCAAAATGATGTCATACTGTTTGCTAAAGCCAGGCAAACACAGAAGAACGCTAGAAGTATGTTGAAGACTTTAAAAAGTTTCGCCAATTGTTAGCTGTATATCTAGAAATGATCCACCTTTCTCTGGCCACAACAAGCATCGTAGAAGAGGTGTTTTGGTTTCTGGGGAATAATAATAACCTAGCTAGCATAACTATCTAGCATACTGTACTGTCTAGCATAACTAGCTACCAGTGTCTAACACGACAAGTTAACATAGTGTCTAGCATAGGGTGACCAAATGTCCTCTTTTACCTGGACATGTTCTCTTTTTGAGACAATGCGAAAATGTCTGGGCAGTCTAGTCTAAAACAAAAAAATGTCTAGTATTTTGTTTTACTAGAGCTTATGTCAAATTTCCTGAAGCGTTTCATTCACAAACTAGTCTCGTCCTCCTCCTATTCCGTTTGGTTCGCTTGAGTGAGATGTAATGCTATATTAAATGGAACCTGGCAAGCACTAGGACCCAGCGGAAATCAGAGCTTCTCAATCTGAAACATGTTTTCCTTTAGGTCGCCCACAAGCTCACCGATTGGCTCTGCCGTTTCTTGCTAACGTGTGATTGGCTGTTGCCACTGTCACTCCCTCAAATAGTGTCTGGACTTGTAAACTGGTGGTTTTGCAATTTGGCCAGCAGTCTGTTAAGTTGTTTACATGTTGAGCGTTTGTTCAGCCCATATCATGTCAGCGGATTTATATTAAACGTCATTAACATTTGAGTCTGTGTGTGTGTGTTTGTGTGCATCTACCAGTCTGTGATAAGCCATCCATTTACATGCCTCCAAGTTTAACTATTGTCAAAATAATTCAGAATTTCTGCTTATTTTTACTTCAAAATGAGGTATAATTATGTGTAAATGATGGATGAATTGGGTGATTATTTTAAGCTACATGCTTTTAACAGTTTACTATTCTTTAACAATATGTAATAATGTATTAATATTTTATTAATGATTAATATTAATTTTATTATTTTATTATTCATAATAATTTTATTAGCTATTATTAGTATATTATTAATAGTAACTAGTAGGGGTGTGCATCTGTCCAATAATGATCCAATATGTATCTCGATTCATGCAGTACGATACGATTCATCCATCCATCCATCCATCCATTATCAACCGCTTTATTCGGGGCCGGGTCGCGGAGGTAGCAGTCTAAGCAGAGAAACCCAAACCTCTCCCCAGACACCTCAGCCAGCTCCTCGGGTGGAACACCGAGACGTTCCCAGGCCAGTCGAGAGACATAGTCTCTCCAACGTGTCCTGGGTC
>BRDA01030218.1:0-24424 GCA_036984385.1 Crenuchus spilurus | reverse complement strand
AATAAGTATTTGAACACCCTGCAAATTTGCAAGTTCTCCCACTTAGAAATCATGGAGGGGTGTAAAATTTTCATCTTAGGTGCATGTCCACTGTGAGAGACATAATCTAAAAGAAAAAATCCGGAAATCACAATGTATGAATTTTAATAATTTATATGTGTGTTACTGCTGCAAATAAGTATTTGAACACCAAGCAAACATTCTGGTGGCCCTCAAAGACCTGTTAGTCCACCTCTACAAAGTCCACCTCCACTCCACTTATTATTTTCCACTTATTAAATTAGAAGCACCTATTTGTGGTCGATAGCTGCATAAAGACACCTGCGGAGTGCAATCAGTAAGACTCCCAACTACTAACATGGCTAAGACCAAAGAGCTGTCCAAAGACACCAGAGGCAAGATTGTAAACCTTCTCAAGGCTGAAAAGGGCTACGGGGCAATTGCCAAGCAGCTTGGTGAAAAAAGATCAACTGTTGGAGCAAGAAGCTAAACATGACTGTCAATCTCCCTCTGACTGGGGCATGCAAGATCTCACTTCATGGGGTCAGGATGATTCTGAGAAAGGTCAGGAGTCAGCCCCGAACTATACAGGAGGACTTGATCAATGACCTGAAGAGAGCTGGGACCACAGTCTCAAAGAGAACCATTAGTCACACACTATGCCATCATGGTTCAAAATCATGCAGGGCATTCAAGGTCCCCCTGCTCATGTTAGCACATGTCCAGGCCCATTTCAAGTTCGCCAATGACCAGAGGAGGCATGGGAGAAGGTAATGTGGTCAGATGAGACCAAAATAGAGCTTTTTGGTACTCAAGTCCACTCGCCATGTTTGGAGGAAAAAGAATACTGAGTTGCACCCCAAGAACACCATACCTGCTATTAAGCATGGGGGTGGAAACATCATGCTTTGGGGCTGTTTTTCTGCAAAGAGGACAGCACGACTGATCCGTGTTAAGGGAAGAATGAACGGGGCCATGTATTGTGAGATTGTAAGCCAAAACCTCCTTCCATCTGTAAGTGCATTGAACATGAAACGTGGCTGCGCCTTCCAGCATGAAAATTATCCCAAATACACTGCTCGGGCAGTGAAGGAGTGGCTCCGTAAATGTCCTGGAGTGGCTTAGACAATTTGTGGAGGGAGCTGAAAGTTCGTGTTGCCCAGCAACAGCCCCAAAACATCACTGCTGTAGAGGAGATTTGCATGAAGTAATGAGCCAAAATACCAGCTACAGTGAAACTTAAACCTGGTGAAGACTTACAGGAAACGTTTAACCTCTGTCATTGCCATGTTACAAAGTACTGAGTTGAACTTTTGTTATTAACCAAATACTTATTTTCCACCATAATTTACAAATAAATTCTGATGAATGTGATTTCCTGTTTTTTTTTTCTTTCTCATTTGTCTCATAGTTTAAGTGTACCTATGATGAAAATTACAGACCTCTCTAATCTTTCTAAGTATGAGAACTTGCACAATCAGTGGCTGACCAAATACTTTTTTCCCCACTGTATGTTAAGCTTTAGAATTAAAACCACATACAATTTCTAAAACTGTAATGAGCAATGTGTAGCCAACACCTCTGTTTATTCAGTTCTGGGCTCAAAAGTCTAGACTAGAAATGTTTAGAGTGTGTTTTCACATATATCAGCACATCTGAAATTTTTGGAAAGTCTACGTTTAGGGCAGATTTTGTTAGTTTTTGTTAGATTTTTAGTTGGTGCTAAACAAAAGCCTGTGTAACACTTTGGAAAGAAAGAATTTTACATGGATGTAATTTGTGAAAAAGTCAGGGCATGTCAGACTACATCAGAGTGCCTGAAATACCCCTCAGACTCCAGAGGGTTAAGTCAGGCCATAACCACTCCAACACAATTACACTCAACACAGGTGTACCACTGGGCTGTGTGCTGTGTCCATTTCTCTATTCCCACTTCACTCATGATTGCAGGACTGTTCATTAATCAAATTCCATGATCAATTTTGCTGACGACACCACAGTGATTGACCTCATCTGCAAAAATGGTGAGACAGCCTACAGAAAGGAAATAGAGCATCAGGCCACATAGTGTGCTAGGTGACACACACAAGCCATCTAAGTAGTGGTATGGCTGCTGAATGTGTTGCCAGCTTCAAGTTAATGGGCATATGCATCTCAGAGGACCTGTTTTGGACCACAAACACCTCAAGCCTAGTCAAGAAGGTTCACCAGTGCCTCTTTATCCTGAGGATGATAAGGAGACAACAATTGTCTTCAGTCATCCTGGTGAACTTCTACCACTGTGCGATTGAAAGTATCCTAGCCAGCTGTATCACAGTCTGCTATAGGAACTGTAATGTCACAGAATGCATGTCCATACAGTGAGTGGTGATAACAGTCCAGAAGATCACAGGTATTCCTCTTCCATCAACTGAGGACTAAGCTGTTCAGATTTGGCTCCCTTTATAATGTAATTTATTAGTATTGCTGTATTTAAGTGCTGCAAGTGCTGTGCACCTACAATTTACACCTGCACCCCTGTGTAAATGTGATACAATAAATATAATTTAAATGAGCCCAACCTATTTTGGTATCTCCTTCCATGACTCAAGAACCATGGTCCACTGTTTTATTTTTGCACATGGGAGAGAAAAGTATCTTAAAAGATAAATTAATATGGACTGTCTGGGGAGATGTTGAAGGAAAGTTATGTATTTAAGAAATAATTATGCTAGGTGTTCCACTGGCTTACTATCTGTAACAGCTAAGGTAATATTCAGTCTTGTACAAAAAGTCTTTGAATTCTATGGTTAATGTATCAGGACACAAAAAGTCATCTTACCCTTAGCAGGTCTTAAAATGAAGAAAATACAGCTTCAGATGAGCAGCACCACACAACATGTACCACCATTACATTATTTATTTAACAAAAATAAAGCCTTATCACTAGCTTTTAGAACCACCATTAGCACCTGAAAAAAGTTTCTGAATAATTTTTATCAGTCTCTTATATGATAAATACATTTTCTATTCTGGCAGATAATGTTGCTTTATTCAACTATTCTTTTTCTTATTTTGTTTTTATTTTTCTTATTTTTTAACACTTATTTAAGTGTAATGTGCAAGTGTTATGTTCCATCTGCATTTAAGACTGCTAGGGTGGTTCCCACCCTGACGAAGCCTACACTGAATCGTTCTGATGTCAGCAGCTACAGACTGGTGTCACTCTTGTCTTTTTTTTCCCAGAAATTCTTGAACGTGCTATCTATAACCAACTGTCTGCCTTTCTCTCACAACACCAGCTTCAAGACCCCAACCAGTCTTGCTTCAAACTGGTGCATTCCACTGAAACTGCCCTGATAGCTGTGACTGAGAAGCTCAAGACAGCTAAATCTGCCGGACTGTAATAATTTCTTATCCTTCTTGACTTTTCTGCAGCCTTTGACATGGTCAACATGAGATCCTCCTGTCTGTCTCTCTGACTTTGGGATCACTGACTCTGCATGGAAGTAGTTCAGATCATATTTAGAGGGACGGTCCTACCAGGTAACATGGAGAGGGTCCACATCTGCTCCATGCAGGCTCTTCACTGGTGTCCCACAAGGCTCAGTACTGGGTCCTATTTTTTTTCACTATACACTCTTTCTCTTCTCATGGAGTTTCATACCACTGTTATGTTGATGACACTCAACTGATGTTTTCCTTCTCTCCTTCTGACACTCAGGTATTCAGCTGCATCTCAGCATGTTTGGCTGACATGTCTACATAGATGAAGCTCAACTCTAGCAAGACTCAGCTTCTATTCATTCCTGGAACCACTGGTTTGCATCTTGAACTTCCTGTTTGAGAACGCCATTGTCATTCTGTATCAAGAAGTAAGAAGCCTTGATGTGATCCTAGATGATCAGTTATTGCTTTCTACTTACATTGCAAACTTGGCTTGGTTAACATTCAAGCATTCAACATTTGATGGATCCGATCCTTTCTAACCCAGGATGCTGCCCAGGTGCTTGTCCAGTTTCATCATCTCAAGACTTGACTACTGCAACTCACTCCTGGCTAGTCTACCTCTGTGAGCCCCTACAGATGATCCAGAATACAGCTGCTCAGTTGGTCTTCAATCAACCCAAGTTTTCTCACGTCATTCCACTGCTGTGTTCACTTCCCTGGCTTCCTGTATCTGCTCCCATCAGATTAAAAAACCCTGATGCTTAACTACAAACCAAGCAATGGACCAGCCCCTCTCTACCTAATGGCAATGATCAAGTCTTGAGTTGCACCTCGAACCCTTTGAGCTTCTAATATGGCTCACCTTGACCCCGCCTTTCAAGACACATGGAACACTAGCATCAAGACTCTTCTCTATCTTAGCACTGAGGTAGTCAAACAAACATCCACAGACTGTTCAAAGAGCAGTCCCTTCCAGCCTTCAAACACAGACTGAATCCCATCTCTTTGTCGAGCACTTAAGCGAGTACTAGATTAAAACACTTATTGTAATGCATTATAATGCTCTTATATTGTGTATAATTGTGTATCTTTCCCTCTTGCTAGGAATTAGTAATGATTTTGTTTTGACAGTGTCTGAAATGAAGAGTGGTTTTGAATCTAACCTAAGAGATGATTATCTAATTGGAAACAAAGCACATTGCACTGGATAAGAGCATCTGCCAAATGCTATAAATGTAAATGCTGCTGCCATGTTCTTTTTGGCAGAAGAGGCATTGTCCCTGGCAACCTTTCAAAACAAGCCATACTTGTTCAGTCTTTTTGTAATTGTCCTGCCATAACCTTGGTCTGCAGAATGTGTTGTTAGTAGTTAGTAGTTTTCATAATTTCTCTGAGCATTGCATGGTCTTACCTTGGGGTGAATTTACTTGGTTGTCCTCTCAGGGGAAAAGTGGCAAATTTCTTGAATTTTTGCCATTTGTGAATCACTTTTCTCACTGTAGAATGATGGACTTCAGATTTTTTGGAAGTGGCCTTATAAGTCTTAACAGATTGACTGTCAGCAGTTAACACACACCTGGATACTTCAGACATGCAAAATTCCAGAAAATCAGCTTTCATATAGGGAAGCTGATAATCACTCCATGGATAACCCCGGCATCACATCTGAAACACTTGCCTTTCTCAGATCTAGATTATGCTAGACTAAGTTGCACACTGTGATGTCATTTTAAAACAATGGCTAAAAGTTTTGAGAATGGCACAAATTTTGGTTTGTCTTGCTGCCTCAGTTTTTTCAGAACCTTTTGTCAGTTGTTTATGTGGTATAATTAAATACAATTATAAGCCTTCCATACATTTTTTTGCTTTTTATTGACAAATACATCCATTTCAAAAAGACTTAATATTTACAGTGTGGACCCTTCTTCTTTAAGACTTCTGCAATTCACCTCGGCATGCTGGATATCTGCTTCTGGTCAAAATCTTGAGTGATGGCAACCCATTCTAATCAGTGCTTGGAGTTGTCAGAGTTTCTGGATTTTTGTTTGTCCTCCCTCTTTTTGAGGATTTACCACAGGATCTCAATGGGATTGAGATCTGGTGAGTTTCCTGGCCATGGACCCAAAATTTCAATGTTTTGTTCACTGAGAAACTTGGTTCTCACATTTGTCTTGTGATATGGTGCTCCATCATTGTTAATCTCCAAAGTCCTTCTGGATTGTTGGGGGAAATTGCTCTTGGAGGATGTTTTAATAGCATTCCTTATTCATGGGAAATTTTGAGTTAACCCACGTCTGTAAATGAGAAGCAACCCCACACGTGAATGGTCCAAGAATACTTTACTGTTGGGATGATAGAGAACTCATGGTAGCGCTCACCTTTTCTTCTCTAGACAATCATTTTTCCAGATGTCCCAAACAGTCTGTAGGGGGCTTTATCAGAGAAATAACTTTACCCCAGTGCTCTGCAGTCTAATCCTGCAAAATGTCACTCTGTCCTTGATGTTTCTCTTGGAGAGAAGTGGCTTTTCTGATGCCCTTCTTGACACCAAGTCATCTTCCAAAAGTGTTTGTCTCCCTGTGCATTCAGGTGCACTCACACCTGCCCTCTGCCATTCCTGAGCAAGCTCTGCACTCGTTTATACCCAAAATCGTTGCTGCATCTTCTTTAGGAGACGGTCCTGATGTTGCTTGACTTCTTAGGCGCCCTGAAGCTTTCATCAGTGCAATTGAACCTCTCTCCCTGAAGTTCTTGATGATTCAATAAATTGGCATGCTATCTTACTAGCAGCAATGTCTTTGCCTGTGAATCCTTTTTGATGCCATGCAATGATGACTTCACATGTTTTCTTGGAGGTTAGCATGGTTAACAGAAGAAAACTTAAAAGCACCACTAACATTTTAAAGCAACCAGTCTGATCTTCTAATCAGAATGACAGAGTGATATCAGCTGTCTTGTGTTCATTAACCTTTTGTCCTGAGCTTGCAAGATAATCACTGAAATTATGTTAGCAGGCCATTTTTTAGGGCTGAAATGCAGTGACTGGAATACAGAAATTTTTGTGATAAGGTAATTTTCATTGCAGGCAATGAGTTTGCAATTAATTACAATTCATCTTATCACTCTTCACAATCTAGAGTTAATACACATTGCCACCATAAAAACCGAGACAACAAACTTTTGTGAAAACCAAAATTTGTGTTATTTTCAAAACCTTTGGGCTTGACTGTAAAAAGCTTGTTAGTGATAATATGAACCTTTAATATGAACCTGTAATAATATGAAATCTTTACTTCCAGCTTACTTCTTCAACTGTGTTTTGACTGTTTCATGAGATTTTTTCTTACTTTGTGAAAGTTGCCAATAACACTCTCAATTACTTTTTAATGTGGAGCCATGATTTAGGCATGCAGACAGATACAGCCCAGTCCAAAAGTGTAATTAATCTGTAGTTCACATGTCATTTTATAACAATGTTCATTGCTAATTGTAACTAATGAGTATATTCAATGTTGTTTCAATGATCACAGATTTTCTAACTTATGTAAGTGATCACAATCAAACTTTTTGAGTTTCTACTTTGGTTCCAGTACTTTTGTTACAGTAAATCCAAAGTATTTGTTTTTCATTTTAAGTAAGAGCAAATACCTTACAGTTCAACTTAAGTACTGCAATTACTTCACAGTGATACAGTTTTGAATAATTTGAATAAAGTGATATTTAACAGTGGCATACTCACTTCTGTTGCATACTGTATATGCACTGACTCAATTATGACTCACATTATCATAGTGCCTTTTATCTATTGCCCTAGTGTTATATTGACATTGATGAGTAGTTGACTCTTATCAGGTATGAAGAGTCATGCATCACAAGCTGAGAGACAATGTGATGATGATGGAGCTTACTCATTATTGATCAAGATTTAATTTTGTGGTATTTTGACAAAAGTATGAGACAGACATTTAATAAGACCCTCAGATGAACAAAAAAGCCACTTTTGTGGTCAACATTCAGCAACAGATAATAGTAGACAATTGTGGCAAGTAAATAAATACTTGCTGACTAAATACAAAAATGTTCTCATGGAAATCATCCTGCACAAATATTCATGCAAATTTACTCTAGTAGCCACCCAGAATGTAATAATATATTTACCAAATATACTAGCATTATTTCATTCTAGTGTAACCAGTTCAAAGTCTGCTTGAAGCATTATAGTATATATTAAACTTGCTAAAGTCTGAATATGCACTCAAGTTAGCTATTCTAAGCTATAAAGCTCTAACAGTTTTTAATGAAGTCAGCAAGAGTATCTGTGCAGGTGAGTTGCCTGACAGTGCCTCTGGTTAATGTGAAAATAATTCAAGCTGTTGACCTGTGTCATTGTGGAAAGCCTATTTGTATACTAGCTGCATTACAGCTCATGTCCCTGCAAGTGGTAGCATAAAATTGTAATATGCAAATGCACAAGATAATCAAGTGTGCTTCACACTGCCTCTAATGGTCTCTGAAGGAATATCACAGTTACCAGACACAAATGGTCTCAAATGGCAAAGCATGATACTTCTGTGAAATATGATGAATGTAGTATCACTTCCATATACATAGCTGATGAGAAAATAAGGAGTCAACATATACAAATAAGACACAGCAAAATGTTAAAGGACATGTTATATTAGCAAATATGATGAAATATAAATGAATTCCATTTTGGAAGTAGATGCTATTTACAGTAAGTTTAAAAGAAGGATATTTCAGGGGTAAACCTATAGAGTCAGATTAAAAAAAATGCACTGGTAGAATTAAGAATAAGAGCAAATGCCATTGCAGTAACATTTCCTCACTCATAAATGAGCATTACTGGTGTGTATAATGTGTATCAATACCAAGCTCACCCCAATTTGCATTTGCAACACCTTCCCACAAAAAAAAAAAATAAAACAAAAAAACAAAAACACCCAAGGCTTTTGGCAGCAAATGACCTGCTAAGACAATGCAGATTTAATATTTTTATGTTTCCTTACACATGCACATTTTTCTCATTAAATGGCACATTTTACTCTGTATGGATCAAGGTAAGTTGCTAAGCAGGACCTAGAAGAAGAAAAGCAAAGGAATTCAGAGGGAATTAATACAGAATCCAATGCAAAAAAAGATAATATTGATTGGAGAGACATTTCTGGTGTCATTAGCAGCAGTGGGACTGATGTCTGGATGCTTTTACTTTTCTCTCTTTTTACTGTCCTCCCATTACTTAGCAATTCGTGTAACACTTGATACCACATTAATAGGGTCACCAAATATTTACCTTTAACATAGAGTGTGCTACTTCTGCTTATTTTATTATATCCAACAGCATGTTTTCTATTATTTAATGTCCATTTTAGCTCCTAAACAGGGGCAATGCTCAATTGACAGATGGATTAACTTTTACCTATACCATGTTAAAATAGGAACAAGAACAGAATTGAGTGCTGATCACTGCTACAGTGAATTTTTTACCCTCAGTACCTTGACATACATTTTATGTGGTGTTAAAAGGTTACTGCTGAGTTTTATTCCTGCTGAGCTGCCATGTTTTAAACCACTAAAATTATAACTCATTTGCTCATGCAAAGCAGTACAAGCTGTAAATCCTATAAAATACAAATGATTCAATAAAACAGTTAAATAATTAAGATGATTCACCAAAACACAATAAATAAATTACACAAAATATCACATTCACTTGGTTGTTAAAAAAAATTAATAAATGAAGCAAGACAGAAAAACAGACATACTAAATTGATAGAAAAAATATATAGATAGATAGAATAATCCACTGGCATACATTAGTACACCACTGTAGTACACTGCAGTATAAATTATATTCTAGGAACAGTGATGATATTTACAAAGTTAATTACAGTTCTGGATGCAGTATTTCGGTATTTAGACAAAAACACCTTAAGGTGCAGGATGAATGCTTTTTAATGAGACCAACTCAAATGTGGCAAAGGGCAATAAAAAAACTTATTTTTAGAACAACTCTTAATTTTGAGCTTTTTTCAGTTAGTTTGTTTAATGTGGAGGTTCATCACTCTTCCTTCTGTCTACACAACAGCTATGTACTACTACAGCAATGTAATTTTGTATTAAAATATACAGTGATGCTTGAAAAATTGTAAACCATTTAGAATTTTCTATATTTTTATGCATAATTATGACCTAAAACATCATCACATTCTCACACAAATCCTAAAAGTAGATGAAGAGAACCCAAATAAACAAATGAGAGAACAATATTATACTTGGTCATTTATTTATTGTGGAAAGTTATCCAATATGACATATTTGTGAGAGGCAAAAGTTTGTGAACCTTTGCATTCAGTATCCGGTGTGACCCCCCCCCCCCCCCCTTACAGCAATAACTGCAACTAAATGTTTCTGGTAACTGTTTAAACATTCTTTGGTTCTAAAAAAATTCTATTTTGCTCTCATCCGTCCACAAAACATTCTTCCAATAGTCTTCTGGCTTGTCCATGTGATCTTTATCAAACTGCAGATGAGCAGCAATGTTCTTTTTGGACAGCAGTGACTTTCTCCTTGCAACCCTGCCATGCACACCATTGTTGTTCAGTGTTCTCCTGATTGTGGACTCATAAACATTAACATTAGCCAATGTGAGAGAAGCCTTCTGTTGCCTAGAAGTTACCCTGGAGTCCTTTGTGACCTCACAGACTATTACATGCCTTGCTCTTTGTTGGTCGACTACTCCTGATTAAGGTAACAATGATTTTGAATTTCCTCCATTTGTACAAAATAAATCTATCTGACTGTGAATTGGTGGGGTCTCTTTAGAGATGGTATTGTAACATTTTCCAGCCTGATGAGCATCAACAAGGTCACCAGAAATCTCCTTTGTTCATGCCACGATACACTTCGACAAACGTGTTGTAAAAAGCAGACTTTGATAGATCCCTGTTCTTTAAATAAAACAGGGTGCCCACTCACACCTGATTGTCATCCCATTGATTGGAAACACCTGACTCTCACTGAATTTCACTCTCAAATTAACTGCTAATTCTAGAGGTTCACAAACTTTTGCCACTCACAAATATGTCATACTGGATAATTTTCCTTAATAAACAAATGACCAAGTATAATATGTTTGCCTAATTTATTTAACTGGTTTTTCTTTATCTACTTTTAGGACTTGTGTGAATATCTGATGAAGTCATATTTATGCAGAAATATAGAAAATACTAAAGGGTTCACAAACTTTCAAAAACCACTACATGTCTTCATTTGACCTGTGCCTTGACACTTTGAACACACTTTCTGGATCTTAGTCTGAAAATCAACCCAACATTGAACTGACCTTCTGTCACATACAAATACACAAAATATATAAGCACTAAACAAAACAAAATGTATGTGAAAAAGAAAAAGACAAGTATACAAAAAACTTTTTATCACATTTCTGTATACAATTTTCCTAAAAACATACAAAAATGCTCTCCCAGCTAATATGATAGGTTCTGTAATTTTGACATTAAAGTTTCTAATTCATATATCTTATAATTAATATTTCCCTGCTTTTTATGTATGTGTTAAAACTAGCCATGATGACACTTAAGAACCAAACAAGTGTTTTTGAAGAAAAACAATATAAAAAGTGGTGTCAAAGTACAGTGCATTTCAGAATTATTGGAATCATTGATAAAGCATCAACGTGAAAGGCTAAAGGCTTAAGAAAGAAAAAACAATAATGTTATAAAGTTGTGCCAGTTCATAATTTCAACAATTTTTAAAACAGCCTTTAAAAGGAGTGAGAAGAAAAATTACAGTGACAGTAGATTTTATTTCCACATTAAATTCTAAATCATACTACTGGTTAAAGTTGTATTATTTATTTCATTTATACTGCTGCACAGAAAGCTAGAAAAATCTAGTTTCAAGATAAATGTATGAAAACAATTTACAAACAAATGATGTAAACACTTTATTTTTAACATTGTGGGTATATTTTCTATTACTGCTAATCAAACCTCACCTATTCTTACAACCCACCATGGTAGTGTTGTTACAATGCATTTGACACCAACTCACTCCCATGTATTCACCTACATACTCCTATGTATGCTCTCCACCTACGATATGAACAATGTGCACATAACATCAACAAAAGCATGTGGAAGTGGAAGTGTTAGCGAAAGTTCTGAAATAAAGACACGGCGTTTTCACACCAACACTATTTGGTCCAGTTAAAATTAACTCTGGTTAGTTTAATCTCTTGGTGGGATTTGTGTCGTCTGGTGTGAAATCAGTAATCAAACTTGGGTGTGGATCAAACAAACCGTATCGAGACCCGCGAGAGGAGGTGCTCTCGGTCTGGTCCCAAATGAACTTGGGTGTGGTTCATTTGCAGTGAGAACGTGATCCGACCTTGATCCAACCTGATTATGGTGTAACTCCACAAGTTTGAGCTAAAACTACTGTAAACTACTGTCTCACGTGAGGGCTCTCAAGACTCCGGAAAGGAGCCATGAATCGGGACAGGTGAGTGACGCGGGGCAGCCGTGAGGCATTAAGTGAACTCCAGGTGGCAACAATAGAACAGCGACACTTTTAGCTCTTACTGCTGCTGATCTAGTATTTACTTTCTTGCTTCTGTGCCAGACAGCTCTGACCAATCAGAGGAGACAACATGTTCACCTGGTTTGTTGGGGCAAATTTGGTGCGCTTAGGTTTGTGCCTGCATGAAAACAAACCAAATAGCATAGAAAACGCTCCAAGTTAAATGAACTCATTCTGATTTGGACCAGAGAAATGAACTACCGGTGTGAAAATGCCCTTAATGTTTCAGCATTCATTCTTTACCTCAGCCAAAACTATTTATCAGGCTTCCTTGCCCATCACAAGTTACTATTTGACTTTAAAAGGAAACATTGATTTCAGGTGCTGATGCATCAATGCCACCCTTCTTCCTCCCTGCCACCACCAGATTGGTTACTGTCTTGTTGCCCAGGGGGTGGCTCCACCCCTGTCGACATACTATCTGGCAGGGTCTTAATGCTGGAAGATCTGAGCCATGGACTCCAATACTTAATCTTCTTCAAATCTGGGTTTGGCTGAGCAGGCTGGCTTCCCTTTAGGTAGCCATGGACCCTCTCAAGATTTCTTCCACGTACTCCTAAGGAGGTTAATCGTTGCCACTGTTGCCTCAAGCTTGCTCAAAAGGAGCAGGACCTAGATTCCACTGCTTCCTATAAATCTCTATTTTACTAATCATCATGTTATTATCATGTATCATATATCCTAATGTGGATTAAAATGTAATTATTCTCTCACTCCTTTTCCTGAAATTTTATAGCAGAAATTGAAGCTTTAGTGAACGTTCCTTCTACTGCTATTGCCACTGTTGCCTCAGGCTTGCTCAGTGTGGACTAGGACCTGGAGTCTATCATGTCCTATAAACCTGTGTATGGCGATTTATTGATTTATTATCCTATATTGTATATCCTAATGTGGATTAAAATTTAATTATTCTCTCTCTCTCTTGTTCCTGAGTCTTTATGGCAGAACCGAAAGCAAAAAAAAAAAAAAAATTAAAAACATGTGATCATTGGCCAAAGTGCATCTCCATTGGAGCACAGCAGGTATATTTGACACAGGTTTTGTCATACATTTCTACACTATTGTTTTTGTAACTGACATATGCCACATAAATATAGAACATGTGATAAGAATGATTAAAATTCTTTCCAGTTTTTCATGCTCTTTTCTTTGGGTAAACATTTTAATGAACCAGATGTGACTACGTTTGGTTACATTTCTGTGTTTTGTGCTTATTGAAATGTTGTCAGTATTTTCAGTTTATTTTAAAATCCTCTTATTTTAAGTGCATATTGCCAGAAAGTGGAAAATGCTCACACAGAGTTATGTAGGTGATATGAAACAATGGTTTAAGAAGGATAATCATATTTTCTGCTTATTTTTAGGAAATGTCTCACACTCATTAGGTCATGCTTCACTACACAGTAAGTTAATGAAACAAAATACAAAAGCAAATGACACAAATGGCAAGAAAATGTAACAAAATGAAAAGAGAACTTTTTATCCAAAAGGCAAATGAAATTCTCAATGTCCTTCAAAATGTTGGATGCCATTTTAAAATTCATCATATCTAGATGTTTCACATTTTTATTCTTAGTTAAATGAAGAAATTTGATTTCTGAAGAAGTAACCTTTGTAATACAGTGGTGGTTCAGGCTTTGGAGGTTATTAAAAATTAATAATGTGACGAGAGATGGTGAAATGTTTGGGACAGTATCCTGTTTTAAGGCACTTCAGAGCAGTTTTGGAGATTGTATCAAAAAAGGCTGCAATAGCATGGTGTTTTTACTGCTCTTCCAGGTAGTTAAGATCCATGCTGCACTTTGTTTTTGTAACAGGCCATAGTACTGGTGTGGTGTAAGTTAAGGGATAAATCTTGGGTTGGTGATGAAGCTATGCATTTAGACTATGCTCTCATCATCTACTGTGCACAATGAAGTCTAATTAACTCTAAAGACACAAAAGAGCACTGGGGGAGTAGCTGTGAAGTCCTGTGTTGGCTCAAAGCATAATACAGTCAGTCACAAGAAGAGTATATTCATGTTTGGCTCAGGTCTGGCACTGGCAGATTTGAGGTGTTGATATACTGGATTAGGCTTTGCTGTTGGAGACACTACTCTTCTGGTCTCTGACTCAGCTGCCTCTCATACAAGCTGAGCACATGATGCACAAACTGGTACTGCTCCGCTGTTTGAATCATGCCGCCCCTAAATAAACAACAACAGATTATATATTTGCATAATATACACTCCAATGAAAAAATGGCCAAGCCCCAAAACAGCAAAACATGCATCATTATTAATGGACTTAATAGCAAAACAAAATTGTGTAAAAGCAAAACAAGAAATGAGCAAGAATTATCAAAAAGATAAAGACATGTAATATAGGTAGCTTTCATCTTAAATTTCTTTCTTTGGAAGTCGTGCAGCTAAATTGCAGACATAGAAAGACAATTTACAGAACATTGTTCCACCCATTCAAGCAGATTATTAGTTGTTTTGAAATTTGCATCACTAATGAAAACTGAACAAGGAATAGGTAAGATGTGGGTGTCCAAACTTTTGCATGCTGATCTTTTATTTATTCATTCTAAAATTGTAAAGATATTGCTAATATGACAAGAATGTTTAATTTGTAGCTTTTTATGACTTCGGTTTTTTATGATATCAGTTGATATTCTGCTCGCATAACAGTAAAACAACCACCTACTTGTATCTGTGCTAATTGTCAATTTTATCAGCTTGACTTACCACATAGATGTAATTTATTCTTCAGCAATCACACATACTGATATGGTTTGTGTTGCACAGTACAAGTGGATTAGACAAAGTAGTGGTACAGAACATTTTAAATACCTGAATAGTCCACCAACCAAAAATATCCAGTCAACAGCATTTTGTGGATGGCATCCTGTGACCACCAATGAAGAACTAGAGGTATACTGCTATAGCTTACACCTATAAGGTGTGCCAACATGAAAGGTATGTCTACACATCAACACCAGGTCAGTGTCATTGCAATACTGAGAATGATGAACCTCCCAAATAAGACCTGCTCTGTAATGGGTCTTTTGGGGATCCTGACCATTGAAGAACAGGGAAAGGGGGCTGTGCAGAAATATTCAGCCCCCTGTACTCCAATACCCCTAAACAAAATCCAGTGCAATCAATTGCCATCAGAAGTAACTTAATTAGTTAATAGAGTCCAGCTGTGTAATTTAGTCTCAGTATAAATACACCTGTTCTGTGAAGGCCTCAGTGGTGTGTTAGAGCAGGTACTCTCAAATGGTCTCAGCCTGGGACCCACATTTTCTCACGGTCATTAAGTTGGGACCCACTTGTATAGAATACAAACCAAACAAATGTATTTTTGAAAAATAGTCTAAACACATAAACATACATATGTATATAAAGATAATTTAAAAGATTTCAGGGGGACACGACTGGCTTGATTTGGGGGTTTTGAGGGGGTGCTGGAACATAAATTACATCAATATTATTAATAAATAGTAATACATTACTTAAAAATTATTATATGATTATAATATACTAATAATAACTTAAGTGTTATTAATAAAATAATAAAATTTATATTTAACATTAATAAAATATTACATATTATTGTTATTAAATATTTATAAACTGTTAAAAGCATGTAGCATAAAATTATTCCCCAATTCTTTGCCTCCGAACATCATCACAAATTTAAACAGAAGAGTAACCAGCAGTGTTGCCATATCTTGCAAAAGAAACAAGCAACCAGCTCTATGAAAACAAGCCCAAAATAAGCCCAACTGGCAACCCAACACATTCAGTAAAACAGAGGCCGCTTTTAAACAGCATAAAGGTAAACATTTATTATGACATTATACATAAACAACACCAAAGTTATGCTAAACACTTAATATAAACATTGGCAAGCTACATAGGTGGCTATTTTTTAGCTCATTTCTTTGTTTTGTGTCATTGTATTTTGAGGCACTGAAACCCATGATTGTTAGCCTCAGTGTGCAGATTTTTTGTGCTTCTCATCTTTCACTTTGTTTAATGGGGAGCTGGGAGATAATCAAATTCAAAAACAAGCTCAAAGAAACCTCAAGACCAAGGAACTCAAGAGACAGGTCAGAGATAAAGTTGTGGAGGTTTAAAGCATTCTGAACAAGGATTTTGTTTAGAGGTATCAGAGTACAGGGGGCTGAAAACTTTTGTACGTCACACTTTTAAGATTTTTATTTGATTAAAATTTTTAAAACCATGCATCATTTTCATTCCAATTCACAATTATGTGGTACTTTGTGTTGGTCCATCACTTAAAATCTCAATAAAATACATTTAAGTTTGTGGTTGTAAGGTGACAAAAAGTGACCCCGCCAGGGAAAACCAGGCCAAAGTCACTGGGCAACTTATTGAGGTATCGTGTCAATATCGTGTCACTCACATTACCGACAAAACTTAGCCACTCAGTATTATTGCTGTAAATGAAAGATAATAGTCTCAGATATCTATCGTAGTACATATTTTGATCAAAAACAAATTAAAAAAAAAAAAAAAGAATGACTTTGACCTATTTTTCCCTGGTAGGGTCACAAATGTGAAAATGTTCAAGGAGTATGAATCCTTTTGCAAGCCACTGTATGCAGAAGAACAGAATACAATTACAAAGTTTAATTGTAGAACTAAAAAAATCCACATTCATAGTATGTATATACAGTGATATGCAATAGTTTGGACATCCTTTTTGAACAGTCTACCAGTAAAAAGTTCCCCATTCCACTGGCTGCAACACAAGCTAAAAGCATAATTAATTCACTCTTGTGCTTAGCAATTGGTGAGGTATCATGTAAAAAAAATTCTGCACCCTTTTTTTCCAAGTGTACATTTGTTCACTGCAAATTACTTCCAAAACACTTGCTTAGATACTTCTTTGCAAAATTCAAATGTTGGATTTTGTGGTGAGGATGCAGGAAACATTTTCTACTGATGACATATTCATTAAGATCATATTTGTGCAGTTGGTGCTGCACAGAAAATGGTGCATTACCCCTACAGATTATGCTAAATATTTCATAAGGTCTTTTGCAGTCAAGCAGTGGTTCTGATTTGACTTTTGTAGTCATCCTCTGATGAGTTCTCTCTGAAAGTTTACTTGGTTTTCCAGACCTCAGTTTGACATCCACCATTACTTTTAAATGTTTGCATGGCACTCCTTTCCTTTCTTTCACTCTAATATTGTACAAAATCAACAATAATATACTAATCTTGCTTAAATTGATGAAAAGAAGGTTTAATGTTTGTGTTCTGGTGATCACAATAACAAAATGTTACATGCTGCTGTATATATTCATAGTGAATTTATTGTTCTTATATTAATCAATAGAGACGATTTCATATAGTGTAATGCCCTGCCCTGTGCCCGGTGAGGGGGCAGGAAACTAACCGCGACCCTGGTAAGGATTAAGCAGGTGGGATAATGGATGGATGGATGGATGGATGGACTATTTCATGTCAAAGTGAAAACAGTTAATTGCAAAGTGATTTAGAAATTATCTGATTGAATAAGTATTCACCAGTGTAAGTCAGGATTTAGCAGCTGCACCTTTAGCATCAATCACATCTTAAACCTGTGTGAATAAGTCTTTGTCAGCTTTATTTGGACACTGCAGTCCCCGTTCCCATTACGTTTACCAAAATTGCTCAAGCTATGTCAAGTTGGATGGGGACGTTGAATAAACATACCACAAATTCCATATTGTGCGTGAGGGGGAACGTATTCGAGAGCAGGCACAGGTTATAAATATTGGTAGATGGGGTGAAGCACGAGATTGGAAAACACTGGTGGACGTAGGTAAAAAACTGCAGGTCCCAGAGTGCATTGCTTTAACAACACTGAGGCCAGATATGGTGCTGTACTCTGAAAGCAGGGGCGTAGCAGCAAATTCGGGGCCTTGTACACTCTCAATGTCAGTGGGCCCCTATAAATGCCAGTAAACGAGGCACATGAGCAAAAAAGGGGGGTATTTATTTAAATAAAAAGCATAAATAAGGTTTCAAGCTACAAACAGATCAGATTATGTTGATGTAGCTATTTACATGTTGATATATGCAGCAGAAATATTGCTGGGTGGATCATTTATTAAGTCTCACAGAGTTTCATTTTTAGCTCTGCTGTGTTAGTAGACAATACACAGTAAATCTGCCAGTGTTAAATCAACACTATTAAGAGTTAAATTAACACTGAGAGTGTTACATTTTGACACTCTCAGTGTTAATTTAACTCTAATAGTGTTGATTTAACACTGGCAGATTTACTGTGTAGGCCACAGCACACGCACTGAACCAAAAGACTAACTTTTACTTAAGGTAAACAACTCGCATTTAGGCAGCAATTCTACCAGTCAGCAGCTAATTAGCTTGCTCTCTCTCTCTCTCTCTCTCTGCTGCTCCTGCTGCTCCAGAGCCACTGTTTGTTTCTGAAACTGGTTAAAGTTGATAACTAACGTTAGCAGCTCATAATTGTCTTTATACTTACACCTGCAAGCAGCCTGGTTGGCAACTAACTAAACTAATGACTTCACGTGAGCCTACAAAAATCAGCAGCAGCTGTCTGGAGTGGACTACTTTAACTTTAATTGGACTTTGCATAACAAGAAAACTAGGTTCACCTTTGGGAAAGAAAGCCGTCAACAGCTGTCTCCCCTCATTCTGCCTTCTTTCTTTTTCCTCCCTTTTTTTCTTATTTTGAAATACTGATTTCTGCTTTAGCACCCAGGTCATTCAATCTTGGCTCACTGATGTTACACTTGTCGCTGTTGGGCGGACTAAACCATTTTGGGCCTCAAAGAGGGGGCCCCCAGAATGTCCAATATGTTGAGAGGACTGTGACTAAAGTTAATTCCCTCAGTTGATATTATCAATATATTTGAAATATGAATTAAAAATTAATTAATTAATTTGAGGGTCCAATTCATTCATAAAAAAAAATCTGGATTTTTATGGGCCCCTCTCCCTACTCGGGCCCTGGGTAGTCAGGTCCACTTTTCCACCCACTACCACGCCCATGTCTGAAAGTAAACAGATAGTTTATTTCATAGAGTTAACAGTTCCATTTGAGGATGCAGTTGACAAAGCATTTGAAAGGAAGAAGCTGAAGTACGCAGACTTGGCGGCTGAGGTGAGGGAAAGTGGGTGGCAGGTAGATGTAAGACCGGTGGAAATAGGTGTTAGGGGATTTGTAGCCAAGTCTGCCACATCCCTGCTTGTGCAGTTTGGCCTCGGGGGCCGGAAACTAAGGGCAGCTGTAAAGGAGTTATCAGAAACAGCTGAAAGGTCTAGTCAGTGGTTGTGGATGAGGAGAACACATTAGTTGGGGAAATGCACTGTAGAGGAGCTGGTTTGGTGGTTGGTGTTGTAGCACGAAAAAGATCACATGAAACTGGTGGCACTGAGCATGCATTAATGGTGCCAGTGGGGCTCGGTACAGCCTTAGTCACCAGGGAAGCCAGTGTGGATTTTTACTTTTTTTAAGGGCAAGGAAGGTCTGTAAAGCTAGCTTTGAGGGGGGTGGGTCTGGGACGCCAGACTTCACTGTTGAGCCTTCTGGAGGTGTTGTGGGCTTAATTCAGCGAAACACTGACGAGGGAAGGTGCCTACCTGATGACCCCTGTGAAGAGCTAGTAATGCAGTGTGTGGTTTGGGTACTCATGTGATGGGCTCAATGAGTAACCGTAGATGTTAAGGGTAGCTGGTTGCTGATCGGATCATAAACTGCCACAGCAACCATAGGGTGTAGCTGTAGGATTGAAACAATAAGATTGTGTGGCTGCTGGTAGTAAGACAGTTGGGGTGGGCCTTATGTGAAGCTCTAATGGTTTGGCATAGGATATTTTACACCTTATCTTGTGTATGATTCTAAAATAATTAGAATGAAATGACTCTGACCTCTTCAGAGCATTACCATTATTCTTCATAAGACATTCCTGTGGGTTTTTGCTTTGGTTTTGTGTATGGAGGTCAGAGTCTTTCTGTCTATATGATACGTTTGGGCAGCCTGGTGGCTTAGTGGTTAGCACCTTTGCCTCTCAGCATTGAGGTTTTGGGTTTGAGTCCCCAGCGGAGTTTCCATGTTCTCTCCTGCGTGGGTTTCCACCAGAGACACTGGTTTCCTTCCACAGTCCAAAAACATGGAGATCAGGTGAACTGGCTACTCTAAAAAATTACCCTGGTGTGTGTTTGAATGTGTATGTCTGTGTATGACTGTGTACGTATGTATGCCCAGATATGGTTGGCACTCTGTCCTGGGTGATCCCCTCAGTGCTCGATGCAGTCCTCCAGATGGATGGCTGCTTCTGGTTGAGAGTACGCTGTGCGCAACTGACTTCCGCAACTGACGC
Source organism: Crenuchus spilurus (assembly GCA_036984385.1). Lineage (NCBI taxonomy): Eukaryota > Metazoa > Chordata > Actinopteri > Characiformes > Crenuchidae > Crenuchus > Crenuchus spilurus. Next base: position 4,005 of record BRDA01030218.1, on the reverse strand, counting down.
AACTGTGCTGCTTCTCGTCGGTGTGTGTGGTTGAGTGTGTGTAAATGGAGAGTGACGATTGTAAAGCATCCTTGGATATCAAGAAAGGCGCTATATAAATGTAACGTTAATAACTGCATGCGTGTTTAAACCTGTCCCAAGTTGAGTGCCCCCTTCAGACATGTTACCTCTAAATCCACAATCCTGGCGAGATTTGTCTGTAATTTCAGATCTGCTGCAGAAACCATCCACCACAGAACTGGCTGGATACAGGCCTATTGCTCTAATTGAGCAATTGAATAGCCAGTTTTAGTCCTGTCTGAAGGATGTCACACGCCATCTTCTGGACCCCCTGCAGATTGTCTTCAGAGAAAAAGAGGACAGTGGATGATGTAGTCAACATGGGACTGCATCCTGCAACACCTTGAACAACCAGGAACATTTGCAAGGACATTTTTCTGTACTTCAGCTTGACATTTGACATCACAAAAATCCTCTACCAGCTCACTGTGTCTCCTGCCATTTGTCAGTGGATCACCAGCTTCCTACCAAGTAAGAAGCAGCAGGTGCAGCAGGTACAGACTATCAGCTCCTCAAGAATGTTTACTCTCTCCACTGCTCTTCTCTATCTACCCCAATGACTGCACCCGTCTGTTACACTCCTAAAGTTGGCAAACAACACTACAGTCATCAGCCTCATCCATGATGGTGACAAATCTGTGTATTAGCAGAAGGTAGAACAGCAGGTGCTCTGCTGCAGTAAGAACAACTTAGAGCTGAACATGCTCAAGACTTTGGAAATGACATTTTACTTTAGAACCCATCAGTGCTGTTGCCTCATCAGTCTTCAACAGCCCTCTGTCAACCATGTATACCTTCAAATTTCTGGGAATTACAATTTTCCAAGACCACTGGTTGCCCAACATGAACTCCATCCTCAAGAAGGCTGAGCAGAAGATGTACTTTCTGCTGCAAATTAGAGTGCTGGGTCTGCCCCAGGAGCTGTTGGCCAGTTCTACATCACAGTAATTGAATCTATTCTGTGCTTATTCTTCACAGTCTAGTTCAGATCATCCACAAAACATGACTTGGAACAGCCACAAAATAGACTGTAGTAAACAGTAGAGACAGCTAGATGGTGCTCCTCTGCTTTCTTTTATGAAGTCATTACAGATTCTTCGCATCCTGGTCACAGTGCATTCCGGTTAAAAGAAAAAAAACTGTTTAAAAGGTAGGTGGACTTAATCAAGACCAGCAACTACTAACAAATTCAATACCTTTAACTACATAGCTGACTGCCTGGATAACTAAACAGAAACAGCCTAGCAGCCACATAGCAACAGCATAGCAGTAACTTAATGTCCACATAGCAACAGCTTAGCAATCATTTAGCAAACATTTAGCAACCATGTTGCAACCATTTAGCAACTGCCTAACAATAACTCAGCAACTGCCTAGCAACCACATAGCCATAGCCTAGCAATCATGTAACAATCACATGGACAGTTGCAACAACCTAACAACTACTTAGCAACCACAGAGCAACAGCCTAGCAACCACTTAGCAAAAACATAGCAACAGAGTAGATATAATTTGGTATCAACATAGCAACAGCTTAGCAATCACTTAGCAACCAGTGGCATGTTATTAAGCAAATAGTAAGAGCCTAGCAACAGCCTGGAACTGGACAACCATTCAGTTTTCTTCAGAAAATGCACTTTTCTAGTTAGTGATTGCAAAACTATTGTTATTTAGTTTAATATTGGTGACTGTGCACTGCTTACTGTGTGCAACACTTTTGTTATATAATTTAGATTATTTTCCTTCTTCTCACATCTATTTTTTTATTTGCTAACTAGTCTTGCAGTTTGCAAGAAATTATTGCAACTCAAGAATGTTCAATCTGATCAGGAATGCCATTATAACTGAATAGGGTGAAAAACAACATGCCCATCTACTCTACTTCTCACATAATTTCACATACACAATCTCAGAAAAGACCCGTGAGCAAAAATTCAATATACCTTTTCTGCCAAACAGTCCCATTCATTTTTGGCCTTACATAAAACTTATTGTTTTATTTGACCTACAGTTGCCAAACTGCTTGTAGTAACTTAGTAAGGAAGCTCCCCAAATACAAATTCACAACTGTACTGACATAGAGCCCTCTATGTGCCATTTATTCATCCATCGCCCCTCCCACAGATTTCCATTCATTTTCAATAACCCCTAGCAACCACTTATCCACTTGGGATACCTCATTAACTTCTTAGCAACACCATAGTAACCACTTGGAATATCATATCTGTTGCCTAGTAACCACATGTGATACCATATCAAGAAATTAGGAACCTGTAAGCAACATCATAGCAACCATTTAGCAACTTCCTAGCAACCGTCTAGAATAGTATAGCATGGTACTTATCAACACCATAGCAACCACATAGGATAACATAGTAACAGCCTAGCATCCAGCTGTAATACCACAGAAACCACTAAGTAACCACTTAACAACCCCAGCAGGCACAGAACCTATTCACAAGGTTGTATCAACGCTGCAAGAATGTAAACAACATTGTCATAACATCATTGTGCCTGCTGTTTAACCACTTAGCAACACCCTAACAAATGCCATACATAGCAACAGCCTAGCAATGACATGTGCTACCATGACAACACTCAGAAATCACTTAGCAAATCAGAAAAACCATAGCAACTACTTTGCAACCACCTAGGATACCATAACAACTATATACAATACAATAACAATGATACAATATACAATGATACAATAGTAAACACAAACATTTAGCAACATCATGAAAACAAATTAGCAACACCCCAGCAACCACATAGGACACACAAGCATCACTATTCCAACCATTTGTGATACTAAAACAACTGCCTAGTAACCACCTCTCATTCCATAGAAATCACTTATTGCTAGGTAACCCCCTAGGATACCATTTCAACAGCCTAGCAACCAGCTGTGATACAACGCCAACCACTTAATAACCACTTAGCAACATCATAGCAACCACTTAGAAACCTACCAACAACCACAGATACCATAGCGACTGCCTAGCAGCCACCTGCACTCAAAAAAGAAATGCTTTAAATAAACTTAATTTAATCATGGACAGTGGTTCCACACAAAACAATTGTGTTTGTTCAACATAAAAATTTCTTTTGAAGGCTACGCAAAAAACTTGTGTGATTAAAACACAACCCAATTTTGTCAATCCAACTCAAAGTAGTCATGTTCACCTAAGCCAATTCAAATACTTTACAGTAACTTATAAAAATAAGATTCTCAGTCCATCGCTGGGTCACAAACACAATTTAGAGAACCCAATTCACCTGACCTCCATGTCATAGCAGACAATGTCATAGCAACCTCTAAGAAACCACTTAGCACCAGCCTGGTAACCACTTGGAACCCATCTAGCAACCACGTGGGAACCATCTAGCAACCACCTAGTAACTACTTAGCAACAGCCTAGCAATAATACTACTAGATAATCTAACTGTGTACTTTTAAGATTAATTAGCGTAACCAGTGACTATTTTTGGATGAATTATATTAAAGAGCATGAACACATGTCTGCATTCAAACACTTTATATATTATATTTATAATTTGTTTAAATTCACTTTTCACTTTGACATAAAATTGTTGTCTTGATCGGAATAAAAATCACTGTTTTGTGAAAACACATGCACATACACATATATATTTATACCTGTCTAAACGCAGCTGACTGGTGGTTCTCAAGATGTCCACCACTCTTTCACGCCTCAGCTGCTCACAGAGGATAGTAGTGGCAATGAAGCAGCCAGTCCGGCCAATTCCTGCACTGAGAGGAATTCTACTGTCAAAACAAATATTTTCATAGATTTTACTACAATAAACTATTTTCTGTAGGAATGCATGCTGAACAAAATGCTGACCTATGCAGTACTTAAAACCTAGTTAACATACAATGGTGTTATGCTTGCTACACCTATAGCAATGCCATATTGTAGT
>BRDA01030213.1:0-12770 GCA_036984385.1 Crenuchus spilurus | reverse complement strand
ATATTGACATTTGCCATCTCCACATCATTGCATTCAGTTTTTATTCACAATTTGTTTAGTGTCCCAACTTTTTTGGAATCCGGTTTGTACATCTTCAAAATGTCAACTTCACATTGTATGTTAAGCAAATGCTGATTGGCTATTGAGTAGATCTCATTCTCTGTGGTGTAGTGAAGATGCCTTTATATGTAAATACGTATTTGTTAAGTTATTTGTGTTGTTGACAAAAGTGCTACCAGCTGATGTCCTTGTGTAAAGGTGTTACGAGCGCTCAGAGAACAGAGAGTCAACCCAAAAAAGACACACAGTGGTCTATAGTTAGTCATGATGACATCCACTGCTGTAATTTGTGGTGAGAGCCAGAACGCTGAAGGCTTCAAAGCTGTGCTGCAGTTGAAATTCGTCTGGATGATGGAAGGCCTCAGAGTTGGTGCTGTAGGTGATCTTTACCTGGCTGCTCTAGTCAGAGAGACTGTGATGACGACAGAGCTTATTCCTCATTGGATAGAATCTCTACCAACAACCACACTGACATTACTGAAATAAAAAGATGTGAACTTTGGTTATTATAATAATTTCACCTTGCCTTGAAATGTGGTTTTCTCTGTTCGTTTATTGAAAGGAAAGGGTCATTTTTAAAGACTAGTATAACGTCATGTATATGAATAACGAACAATGCACTGAGTCAGATTGGCTTTCCATTACCATGAGTTAGCAACAATGGTAGATTGTGCCATGAAAAAACTGGTCTGCCTTTTTTATAAGAGTCCAAGGACAAGCAACTGGAACTGGATCATCCTTAGCCAGAGCATGCCTTAGATAACAGCACAATCAAACAGGAGTCCCAAGATCTAACTCTAGATATTTTCAGTATTTTAGTAATGGACAGCATTAATTGACATGGTGGGTTGGTGATTAGGATGTTCATCTCGATGCAGTCCTCCAGGTGGACAGTCATTTCCAGTTGAGAGTACACTGCATGATTGGCTGCCGCTTTTTGCCGGTGTGTGTGGTTGAATTCTAAGTGTGTAAATGGAGTGTGTTTATTGTAAAGCATCCTTGGGTTTGAGAAAAGCACTATATAAGTGTAACGTTCATTCATTCATTCATTCATTAATGAGCAGAAAATGGATTTGAGAAAAACATCTCAGCCCTTCTTCTGGAGTGTGGAATGGACACTGGTTCAGTTTTCTTCAATTAGTTGTAATGCAGAGCTTTTCTAAATGGATATATGGTTCAGACATCTGAATGGAAAGCCTTTACATTATGCAGAGGTTCTTTACATTTTGCAAAAGGTTCTTCACACTCATAAAACTCATTGAGAACAATGTTTTTTCTTAAGGAATATTCATTGACAAGTTATGTATAGATCCAAAAAAAGTTCTGCTGTTGATCCATGTCAAATGGATGGAATGGAAAAATGTTGTATATTGTGATAATTACAGGGCGGGAGAAACCATAGTGTCACTCTATATTCCCTCACTCTGTAGACCCTAAAACAACATGTTTCATTACAAAAACTTTGCAGAAAAGATCAAATGCACTATGGTCACCGAGCATGCCAAATGCTTTCATACTGTGGCCGAGAACAAAGTGCACACCAACCAGGCCGACATGTCCTATCCACCTCCGGAGCCATCTTTAATTCATGATGCTCTGACTCTGATGATTGATTTTAATTGATGACACGGTACATATCGTGGCATTAGTGTGGTTTAATAAGGAACATGAGTTAATGCTTTTTCCCCCCACTGTACCATGTACATATTAATAGCTTTGAAATATGACATTTTCTCCTTGCCCTTGTTCACTTTGCTGTAACTTTGCAAAGTAATGTTTGCCGTGCCAGCTCCACTCTTTTCCTCTACAATCTTTAGCCAGTCTGCTTCGACGTCAAGGCTACGACAGGTGACGTGACATGTTATGATCATTTCAAAGCATATATGACGTGCCTGCGTTAGAGGAACAATGACTTTTTCGCCGAAGTATAAGAATCAGTTATGCCTTAACAAACGGCATTGTACTTAAACTGCCACCGACACTAGCTTTTCCACTCCGCTTTACATTTACGTCATTCATTTACCTGACACTTTTATTCGGAGCGACTTAAGAACTGTGCAGACAGGAGACAGATTGAAGGCTATTGTATAGTATGAAATTATTTTTGACCTCATGTTCTCTGTAATGCTGTCGGCTCTCTCAGGCATACATCCTATAGATACAGCAAGTTCATGCATTTGTGTATTTCACTCAGGCAGTCCTTCTTCAAGCACACCCAGAGACGGAGTGTTGATGGTGTGCAGCATTGGAGAACAAGGCTCCAACCTAAACACAGCCGAGTGGGGCTTTTTACATGCTCTGAGTAAAAACAAACCTCTTTCGCAGACCTTTTGTGGATTTAAAAAAAATGGAAAAACAGGCCCGTGCACACACTTTTAAAGGGCGCTTTTACAAGAGATTTCAAGTGGATGAATCACAGGAAGGTGACGGGTGAACAGACTGTCCTGACACTGTCAGCCCTCACTTGTACCCCATTGCCAGAACAAGAGAGGGAGAGAGAAATAAAAAAGGAGAGGAAGGCAGATGCCATCGCATTAGCGAATATTTGCAAAGGATGGAGAGAATGCCCATAAAAGGGCAAAACGATTCCCCCAAATGCTGCTTACTATAAACACAGCGCTGTGAAAGTGAGCGTGGGCCCTCGCTTGGTCATGCTCCACACCGCTGCAGATGCCACTTTGAATCCTACCTATCCGTAAGCGCTCTCCCTTTCCCCAAAACAGCCATTCATTTCCTCGCGCCAGGCCAGTCAGCTCGCATAAACGTTTTCAGAGTCCTAAGTGGTCGAATGACAGGTGTAGGATGAGGGATTACTTTTTCCTCGAATTTTAAGAGGAAAAATAATATTGGAGAGGATGCAGAAAGGAAGCCATGGCTAAATGGCCTCCATTTTTGCGGCCAGTTTTGCTAACGTGTGCCCCCGTGCTTTCTGCAGGGCGTCAGCCACGCTCTCGAGTTACTAGCATAACAGCAGGCCACAAAAGAGAACAGAGCTGCGCTGAGGAGAAAATCATTTGTTTTTTATTGTTCGTAGTCGCCGGAGGAGAGAAGAAAACACCATCAAATGCTAATTTGTGAAGCATTCCTTGGACCTTACTCACTGTGCTGTGTTCAGAAGGCAAGAGTGCCTTCACATTCGGAGACACTCCACACACTGCGTGAGACTTCCTGAACCCCAAAATGAAATACCGCCAGCTTCTGCAAAGAGGGGAAGAACACGGAGGAAAATAGAGAGAGTGGGGAAAAATAAATAACCAAAGGTCAAGGCTGAACTGGTGGGGGAGAGGGCCTAGTTAGGGGAAAACCTGCCCAGAAGAACTTCCGCCTGTCCTATACTGTAAAAAATAAGTCAGTCCAACTTAAAAATTTAAGACAACTCACCGCCTTTTTGAGTTAACTCAACTCAAATTTCTTAATTTAGTCAAAAGTTCTCCTAACTCACCATTAGGCAAATAAAACTTATTTTCTTTCCATTTCCACACCAGCTAGCACTGTGTCTGAATCCATTTTGGAGTTTTGGGGTGGTGTCTCCAAAAAAAGTGCACTCAAACAATAGATTTCAACAACCAATGTACCCTAATGGATACCCACCCACAGAAAATGCACTGTGCTGTTTGAACAGTCATACACATCTTCTCTGAGTAGCAAATTAGCATGATGTAGTGTCAAATATACTACCCTCACAAATTTGGTTCCCTATAATAGTGATTTTTTAATGTAGGTATAGTGATTATTGCCCATTCCAGACACAGCTTCTTCTCTTCACACAGTGACATCTCCTCCTCTTGGGCTCCCAGTTTTGGGGTTTCAACTCATAATCTTTGGTTCACAGAGTGAATAAGCAGAGAGCTGCTCCACTCATAGAATACTGAACAAGCCTACATACTTTTAACATTATAATAGCATGTTTTTATGTGCTTTCATTAACGTTGCATTTCTCTTTTTGTGGCAGTGAGGGATGCAGTGTTTGTTCTCGGATCAGGAGGTTGTGAGTTCAAAACCCAGTTATACTACAGCTGTGGGTTTTTTTTCTATTTTTAATTTTTGCCTAAATTTATCCCCTTCCCAATGTAGTAGTAGTAGCAATTAACCCATCCCATCCACTAGGGGGCGCTCCCCATCATTTTGCACTGTTCCTGACTCTAGGAGGGTGAAGACAAGCACAAGACTCCTCCGCTGCATGTGATGCAGCCACCACCTCTTTTCAAACTACCGCTGATACACCGTATCTGGGGAGCCAATGTGCTCGGAGGAAAGTGCAGCATTCCCAGCTCTGAAGGGACCAATCAGTAGACACCTGAGTCAGCGGACATTGCAATGTGAGAGTGATAGGGAGAGAGAGCGCCATCTACCCACCCAGAGAGAGCACGGACAATTTTTTTTGCTCTCTTGGGCCCCGGCTGTTGATGGCAAACAGCATGACCAGGATTCGAACTCATGATCCTCTGGACATAGTGTCAGCCTAGTGGTCCCGTGTGAAGGAAAGAGTCACTGAAATCAGCTGAAAGTTGAAAGCTAACCCAAAGTCAACTGCACCAAATGTGTCAAAAAGGTTTCTTTGGAGTGAACCATATAACCATGTTTTGGTCCTTAAAGTTTCTTTCAATAGATGAATATGAAAGAAAACCATGTGGTTCTTCCACTTTTCCACTGTTTTGACATGTCGATTTTTAAGAAAATCCAGAACCAAAGATCTTGTGAATAAGCACCAGCCATTTAACGGAAATCTTCAGTAGCGTCCTTCCAAAGAATCCTTTTGGACATAATGTTTGAGAAGAATTTGCCAAATCAACCAGCCCTTCAAATCAAGGGGTTCTTTTGGGAAACTTCTTTACTCCAAAAGAACCTTTCTGACCTTTTCAAACTTTTAAGCTCCCAATTTTTATTCCACACTAAGCAATATTATCCAGTAACTACACTGAAAACAATGCAAACTGGTTGAGTTATTCATCAGGTGTAAGAGTGTGGAAAGCAAGTGAAAACAGTGGGTTCAGTGGAGCTTTATAGGTTTCAAATACATACAGTACAAAGTTCTTTCGGGTTCTTCAATGGTGTCATTCCAAAGAACTAGTTTTGAGCTTCATTTTAAGGATCTAGAACAAAGCGTTTTAAAAAGCATCAGCTCCAGGACACACCTGTCCCTCAGGTTGTTTTAATCACATCTGTAACTACCATGGTAGGACGTGTTAATGACAAACATGTGTGCTGTAAAAAAGCTGGGCAATCAGAGGTTTCTCCATCCCCCTGGCCAGGAGTGCTATTACACAAGACCCCCGATGGCCCAGGCCTGTGCTTTGAAAGGGTCTGTGGTGCACAGCTCTCTGGCTGACCTTCGTAAAGGCCAGTAAAGCAAATTCCACATAAGGATTTGCAGTTCGTACACTATTAAAATGAACAGCAAGGTTGGGGTGAGGAGGGGCACTCCTCTAGGTCCTCGTTCGAGTCGAGCTGCACTCTAAGCAACGGTCATGTTTTGAGGTTTTCAGCCTATCATGGTGAAATAAAATTCACCTTGGTTGAGCACATTAAATGTCGAGGGGATAATTGCTTTTAGGGTTTGATTTTGACTGCGGCAGGTGCAAAAAGAATGAGCACAAATGCCGTAACCATGCAAAGTAAAGAACATAAGCAAGTGGCGAAGCAGGAAAAGATCTCTGGCAGGGCATTGGCAAATGAATAGAGTAAACCACAGTAAATTAAGAGATGCATCAAGGTGGAGGCCACCCGGTGGAAAGGGAGAGTGGCTGATTTGCGTAATCTCCTCAATGAAATTGACTTTTAAATACAATATTCAATTTGCGAGCAGCTTGAAACAGGAGCTTTCACTTTTTTTGGTCGATAATAACAAAATAATATGCCCGGGACATAAAAGCAAACATCAAAATGACAAGAGCCCGGCTTAAAGGGTGGAACACAATTCCATGGAGCTTTTCCAAGGTACAAACACTCAGTCTGAAGGCCTTCGCTAACAAGGGCATATCGAATTAGTTCTGCTCTGGCCTTTCAGCTTTTACAACAATAACAAGGCAAAGCTTTGAATCTCAACAAGATGGGATTTTTTTTAAAAAGCATGCAAGTACATACAGTGCTAAAAACAAGCAGGGACCTTCATAAAAAAGCTGAGTCACAAAATACACCAGACCACAGGCGGACATCACTTTGGACTCTTGGGCCATCCAGTAGCATAAAATTCCAAGAATGTTTGGACAAAATACACGATGATCATAAACACATATTTTTCTGTGATATCAATAATTTCTCACTTATAACTCAGCGAAAAGGAGGAAAAGTTCTAAAGTTATAAATTAATTGTTTTTAATGAGGAGAGGTTTTATTATGATGTGAATTTGACCATCTGAATTCAATTAAGAAAAGTTGGAAAATGGTCATGTTATAATAAATTATGACTGGTTTTGGTATATAAACCCAGACAAATGTCAGAAATTGTCTTTATCAAAAGCAGGATATGAGACCTTTAAAGAAACATGAAATGTTGAAAGATTCTTTAGCAAAACAAAACGTTAATACAGAACATAAATGTAATGCAAATATGTTATTGCAAAACTATAATAGTACAGTAAAATGTCAGTAATTACTCTTTAATAGGTTTTGAGAAAATGTAAGAAATTCTTTAAGAAATGCTTCAAGGTGGACGCTGTCTGCTGGAAAAGGAGGGTGGCTGATTTGTGTAATATCCTTAATAAAATTACCTTTTAAATATTCAATTTACAAGCAGCTTCAAACAGGAGAACAACACAACTACTGCTGTTAGTATTACTACTACTATTTCTACTACTACTACTACTATTACTACTACTATTACTACTACTACTACTACTATTTCTATTACTATTACTACTACAATTACTACTATTACTACTACTACTATTACTACTACTATTTCTACTATTACTACTACTATTACTACTACTACTACTACTATTTCTACTATTACTACTACTACTACTATTTCTACTACTACTACTATTACTACTACTATTTCTACTATTACTATTACTACTACTATTACTACTACTACTACTACTATTACTACTACTATTATTACTACTACTACTACTATTTCTACTACTATTACTACTACTATTACTACTATTACTACTACTATTACTACTACTACTATTATTACTACTACTACTACTACTACTATTTCTACTATTACTACTACTACTATTTCTACTACTACTACTATTACTACTACTATTTCTACTATTACTATTACTACTACTATTACTACTATTACTACTACTATTATTACTACTACTACTACTATTTCTACTACTATTACTACTACTACTATTACTACTACTATTACTACTACTACTATTACTACTACTATTATTACTACTACTACTACTATTTCTACTACTATTACTACTACTACTATTACTACTATTACTATTACTACTACTATTACTACTACTACTACTACTATTACTACTACTATTACTACTACTATTACTACTACTACTACTATTATTTCTACTACTATTACTACTACTACTATTACTACTATTACTATTACTACTACTATTACTACTACTACTACTACTATTACTACTACTATTACTACTACTATTACTACTACTACTACTATTTCTACTACTACTACTACTACTATTACTACTACTATTACTACTACTATTACTACTACTACTACTACTATTTCTACTACTATTACTACTACTATTACTACTATTACTATTACTATTACTACTACTACTACTACTACTACTACTATTACTACTACTATTACTACTACTACTACTACTATTTCTACTACTATTACTACTACTATTTCTACTACTATTACTACTACTACTACTACTACTATTACTATTACTACTACTATTACTACTACTATTACTACTACTACTACTACTATTACTACTACTATTACTATTACTACTACTACTATTACTAATTATTATTATTATTATTATTATTATTATTATTATTATTATTGCTGTTGTGAATAATATTTTATACTGATTGTTCAGACAGCTGACACTTTCTAAATGTAAAAAAACACAATACAGTTCAAGCTGGATGAGAATTTGCAGTCTTTACACTTCCATTAACTATCACTATACTTTGTGTCACTCTATATCAGAACCCACATTATATGACATGAAAATGAATTTGTAACCACGTAACAGTGGCAGTGTGAGAGTAAGTTCAGAGACTTCAGATTCATTCTCTGATTGAAAAGGTAATCACAAGCCTTCATTCCACAGCAAGAGCCGACCAGGCTTCATTAATAGACGTCCACCTTTATGATGAGGAACTGGTTGCTATGCCGTTACCAATAAAACACAGGTGCAGTGCAGAAAATGCACAGCAACACCAGCTCAGGCTGTAATCAGAGTGTTTACACCAACTGTCAGTGAAGAACCGATGCGTTCTCCGAGCAAAAGCGGCCCCACACAAACACACAGAGAGAGAGAGAGCAGAGACACACCGCAGGTCTAAAATCACTCTTATTTCTCCTATCAAACAAAGACAAAGAATTATACAAAAGAGCGAGACAGGCTAGTCAAACAAAAAGAGAGACAAATGAAAGGGGAGGAAGCGTGGTCATAAAATCCAGGAAGGCTGTGACAGATATTAAAACAGCACGGCCATCCTGGAAGGTAATATGGAGAGATTAGTGGGAGAGGAGAGAGGTTGGAAAAGAGAGGTGCAACAAAAAAGCACTGTGTTCCTCCAGAAACCCAACACTCCATATTTTCTCTGGTAGCTCCAGAAAGATACCAATCTCCCCAAGACCCCCCCACCCCAGCTCTCTCTCTCTCTCTCTCTCTCTCTCTCTCTCTCTCCCTTTTTCTCCCTCTCTTCTTTGGGGTCTCCCTTGGCCTTGTGTTCCTTCTCACATGCTTTAAAAATAAAGACTCTAAAAAGGTTCTTTGGAGCAAGGTTACATGTAAAAGAACCATTTCTTGTTCCCTAAAGAAACATTTCAATGAATGGTTCTTTAAAAGGCCCATATTCTGCTTCTCAAGGTTCAATTATGATGGTTGATGAGCATTTTGCAACATCTGTTTATCTCATGGCATTGAGCTGTTTGTGTTACTGTGTATTTAATACTGATATATGTAAATGAGCTCTGTTTTGACTGGCTGCCCTGTATTGTGTTTCACTTCTCTGTGACTGTGCAGAGATACACAGTAAATTTGCCAGTGTTAAATCAACACTATTAGAGTTAAAGTAACACTGAGAGTGTTACATTTTGACACCCTCAGTGTTAATTTAACTCTAATAGTGTTGATTTAACACTGGCAGATTTACTGTGTATACTGTGAGAGGTTTTTGACAGGCAAAGATATAAAATTGTGTTGGGCTGTTGTGACATTACAAAATAGTTCATTCAAAATGGGCCAATTTTGCAATTTTGTTTTCTTAAATGATCTGCATGTTTGTTTAAATTTAGCTTCATGTGGTCCCGAGTGGCTCAGCAGGATAAGACGCTGACACTATGACCAGAGGATCGCGAGTTCGAATCCCGGTCATTCTGTTTGCCATCTCTGTGCTCTCTCTGGGCAGGTAGATGGTGCTCTCTCTCCCTATCACCCACACATTGCTATGTCTGCTGGCTCAGGCGTCTACTGATTGGTCCATTTGGAGCTGGGAATCCTGCGCTTTCCTCCGAGCACGTTGGCTCCCCAGTGATGGTGTATCAGCAGTAGTTCAAAAAGAGGTGGTGGCTGCATCACACACAACGGAGGAGGCGTGTGCTTGTCCTAGCTTGTCCAAGCGTGTGCTTGTACCCTCCTAGAGTCAGATACAGTGCAAAGTGATGGGGAGAGTCCTAATGGAGGGGGCTAACTGGCTACTACTACATTGGGAAGTGAATAATATTGGCAAAAAAAAATAATAATAATAATAATAAATAAATTTAGCTTCTTTAGTTTAGAACTGAAGCTGCAAAGTAACGTTGATAACAATAGAACTCAATAGTCACCTAAATCTCTCCAATCATTTCTGTCAAAATACCTCATCAAACCTTTTCTCAACCCTCCCCAACTGCATCCACTCTCACATACTAGTTGACAGTTTAAGAAATAGTACTACTATGATTAGTAATAGTAGTATTAGACTGAATTATAAAATTATTAATTTTTTGCTACATTTTAAAGATCACAGTAAGTCATACTGTATTCTAAACCACATCCACTAGTCTATTAGACCTTAATTAAGATCCGAAACAGGTTGAGAGCCATTTGGGTGATGCATTTTAACAAATAACTGGGTTCATTAGATGACTATTTGTTTGTAGTGCTTGTTAGTAGCATTATTAGCCTCACAGCTAAACTAAAGAAGCAGAATTCAAACATGTCTAGGCTGATAAACTGCATCTGAAAATTTTGTTTTTTAGGGACCAATTCCTTTAAAGGTAAAACCACATAATCCAAACATAATCATTTAGGAACATTTATTTGGGTATAAATTTTGCTAAGTGTAACTAGCACAGTTGGACGCACAGACACACTGAGTGATATGTAACATCCTTGGCCAAAAAATCATGTAAATTTATTACCACAGTGCTGGTTCCTTGTACTTTATGGGTCTCCTGGATGGACAAAGCAGTGAAGACAATTCAAACAGTTTGTTTAAGGTCCAGCTAAGTATGGTCAAGTTCTGGTCTGGAAATGTAACTTCTTTTCCGTTAGCCATCTTCCGCTCGCTCTGACAAAAGAAGGGGGGCATTTAACGTCAGATTCAAGCAAGCCTCAGACGATGAACGATGGGGAAGAAGCAGGTCAGATAATATTTCACCAGAGATTTATGTGAAGAACCTGAGCACTTCTGTCGTTTTTATGCTGGCGAGAGACTGAAATGGACAGACCGTTCTCTAATGACGTGGCCGTGAACGTTTAAAAAAGAAATTGCTCCATTATTTCTGTGACTGCACAAAATCAATGGCTTCACCTTTGTCCCTTAACAGTGTGGGGTGCCTATGAACTTGTGTTTGCTCCAACATGCAGTAAAAAGATGTTTTTATGATGTAAATAAAATATTCTGTTCAGCATCTTTATTTCAGAAAATAGTGGAATACAACCAAAGAAAAAGTCCTCCGGATTTACACTGTGTTCACCTTTAGTATAGTCTGGGGATGAGAAATGCTTTTTTCTGATTGGCTCTTTTAATTCTGTAAAAGGGGACATCAATGAAGTAGATCCTGTAAAAAATCAGTTCTAAATAAATGCTCTGGAAACTATGTGTACCCATAACAACAAAGTAAATTAGGCTAGCTTACACAGTGTTATCATTGTTTATGATAAAGAAAAGTAGTAGCTTATCACAAAAAGCTTTTTAGATTACTCCTCATGTGTCTATTGTATACATAAATACAGTGGTAACCCTACTTACGAGCATCCCTACTAACGAGTATTCCAGGTAACAAGTCGAGATCTCTGAATATTTTTGTTCCAGGTAACTAATAAAATTCCAGCTAACGAGTAGCATAAATTTCTTCAAGTATGCCGAACTGCTAGGGGCGCTGCGGTCGTAGCATCTCCTAGATGCTACCATAGAAGAAGAGGTCAGTCATTACCTTTGACCGCTGTCCAGTAAAAGTGAAAGTGCTAGTGAAAGCGACGCTAAGGTAGCAAAAGGTAGTGAACAAGAAAGTTAAATACATTTTACTTTTACTTTTCATATGATAAGTGTAACCATGCCATACACGTACGCCCGTCCTCCTGTCCTCCTTAGCCGCCAGCCTACACAAGCACCATCAGTCTCCCTCTCATTAGCGGCCAGCCTACACGAGCGTCGTCATCGTCTCGTTTATGTTTTAAAAAACCCATATAAACACATTATTTAGCATATTAAAGTATACTGTATATTGACCGGCTGACACGGATTAATCAGTTTTACATGTATTCTTATGGGGAAAATGCATCCAGCCAACGAGCTCGGCTCCTGCACGGATTAAACTCGTAAGTAGGGTTACCACTGTACATAAAAATGACTAAATGTATGGCAACCAGAGTATAAGTGAGATAACAGCCTTTGTCTCATTATATGAAATTAACGGACCAACATTTGCCAATTCCATCTGCTCCCGTATAAATGCCCGCGCCTTGGTTACGTTCCGGTGCTATAAAACCATTTAACCCACTTATGTGAAGAGTCATAACTTGCTTAGCTTATCTAGGCTAGTGTTAGCTAGTTAGGTTATTGCTAAACTAGCACTAGCTAGTTAGCTTATTGCTCATACAAACAGCGCAGGCGTCTGCGGTGATCCCCGTTTATCCCTGCACCTGAAGTAACACCCTGTTAATGAAAAAATCCATCCATTATCATACCCACTTAATCCTTATCAGGGTTAATGAAAAAAATATTAATCTGAAAACACAAACTGCAAAGCAATATGGCGGATGTTCGGCTGCATTCGGATGATGATGCAAAATCCGGGGGTTTCCAAATGAGCAGAAAATGTCACTGGGTAGACGATCGGGCGTTTTCATGTGAGACTGTGTTGTGACAATTTCACCATTGTTGTATTAAAATCATTCATCTCCACTTCTCTATCTTTTAAGCAAAGCTGTTTCACTCTACATATGAACATTTCAAGATGAGTGAACCAACAAAGCAGTCCAGAATTCCTTGGAATACTGTCTTCCAGTGGCGGATGCTCTAAGACTGCAAGGGAAGCTCAGCTTCCCCTAAAATGTCAAAAAATAAGTGAT
>BRDA01030204.1:0-20476 GCA_036984385.1 Crenuchus spilurus | reverse complement strand
TCTCTCTCTCTCTCTCTCTCTCTCTCTCTCTCTATCTTTCTCTCTGTCTCTCTCTTCTCTCTCTCTCTCTCTATCAGACATATAAAATCTGTCTTTCTCCTTCATGCACTCAATGCACTAATGTGCCATTAAAATGTATACAGAGAATGAAAGCCCTTGTCATGCGCACCATTATAATATAAATATTTTATTATAAATGCATACATGGCCTACCTGCTCATTTAGTGTTTTTCTTGGGAATGAAAGAGCTGAGAAGAATCAGGCAGCACTTCTACAGTAATTGCTAAGCAGCTGGGATGTCGTATTTAAATATGTATCTAAATAAATCATTAATGTTTTCTGTTCCTCGTGATTACGCCTTTCACAGCAAAAGCAAACATACATCAGCTATTTTGTTCATTTTCCCACTTTCTTCACTCTTAATTCCCTACACTGTTCACTTGGCTGTTACACAGAGTCAGACAGATCTTGTCTGTATGTTGTTTGGACTGTCCAAAGAGCAGCATGCTGGCTGATAACGACACGGTGCTGACAAGTTTGTCCATTATAAGCTTTTGTTCACTGCACAGTGGATAGTACCATGTTCATTTTGCTTTGAAGAGGTTAAAATCAAAGGAAACAATGTGAACAAAGCAGTAATTATGCGCAAGTCATGATTGTCATGATACGCTACAATAAAAATCCATTAGCAATCGCAAGAGCGTACAATACCAAGCTATTAGTGATTGTGAGTGTGTACAATGGTATTTTTTCCTCTTACGGCAAAACTGAACAAATCTCATAGCCATAAAAAAATGAGGCTCATATCCTGAGTGGACTCCGCATAGATATTAATGCATCATTGACTGAGGAGAAAAGGCTTTTATTGTATCTTACAGATCTGAAAAGGCTTTAATATGTCTAAACGTATGTTTAGAGGATTTCATATCAATTATTATGATAATATGCTTCGGTATATTAATTTTCTGTTCTCTGTGATCTTTGCATCACTGCTATAG
Organism: Crenuchus spilurus; assembly: GCA_036984385.1. Taxonomy (NCBI): domain Eukaryota; kingdom Metazoa; phylum Chordata; class Actinopteri; order Characiformes; family Crenuchidae; genus Crenuchus; species Crenuchus spilurus. The sequence continues at coordinate 19,478 of BRDA01030204.1, read as the reverse complement.
AACTTTATGAGGTAACTGTCCTCATTAATACAACCCCATTTCCAAAGAAGTAAAACAGAAAGCAATGAGGTACAAACATTTAAACCCTATGTTTAATGGACAATAGTACAAAAACAAAATAATCACAAGTTAAAACAGAAATGTGTTGTTTAAAATTATATATACAGTATAGTATATATACAGTATATATATAATTAACTTATATAAACAGTGCAACAATTCAATCATATTGTTTCTCACTGTAAATCTACTGTCGCAAGTTCAAACTCTACCATGGAAAAATGACACTTATAATCCAGATCAAGTCCTTTCTCTTGGGCAGGGATCATTTAAGAAAAGTGTCCTGTGGTCCAACAAATCAAAATTTGGAAATGATAGACGCTACCTTCTGTGGGCTAAAGAGAGAGACCATCCAGCTTGTAATCAGTGCTCAGATCAAAAGCCAGCATCCATGATGTTATGGGGGTAATTACTACAATTTACTCCCTTAACGTGGGTGAAGTCACAATTAATGATTAATGAAATAAACATATTTTAATAATATTATTAATATTATTAATGTTTTGTTATATATTACCATCTAGACAATCTCCTTTTTCAGGGAAAGAATTGTTTATTTCAGCATAACACTGCAAAACCAGATTCTGCACATATTACAATAGCAGAGCTGTGTAGTAAAATAGTCACGGTGTTAAACTGGTCTGCCCGCAGCCAACCTTTGAACACATTTGTCAAATTATGAAACAAAACACATGATGAAGACCCTGATCTTAAGAGCAGTTAAAATTCTGCATCAGGTTAGAATAAAATGAATTTTTTATACTAGAAATGAAAGATGCTAATCTGTTCATTGTGCTGTTAACTGTAGTGTTTTTTGTAAAAAAGGCTCTTCCAGGAAGAGTTCCTGGAAAAATTTGGGGGCTTGTACTCTCAGAGGTAGTGCAGTCAGTATGAAGGTAATCAGAGGTGTTAAGAGGGACACGGAGTAATAGGGCTGAGCACAGGTGATGAAAGCTCATTTACCCAGAATCCTTTACCTACTCTTTCTTTTCACAACACAATGGCTTCATCAGCCTGGCATTCACATATCATGAGAGAGATCATAGAGGCAGAGCAAGGTTTTAGAAAAAAAAAAGCTTTTTTCACAGACAAAAGAGAGAAAGACATGGAAAAATCCTGCACTGAGAGAGAGAGAGAGAGAGAGAGAGAGAGAGAGAGAGAGAGAGAGAGAGAGAGAGAGAGAGAGAGATTATAATAATAACCTAGAGGTTATAATTTGATGCTAGATGATTGTGAGTTAAATAAAAAAATAGCAAGCAAGCATGTTCCCACAATGGCAGACAGAGGCTGGTCATGCATAAAACACATTATCTTAGTCAAAGACAAAAAAGATACCAAAAATAAAAATGGCCTTGCTCAGGGGAAGACTGGGTCAGAGAGCTGGAACGTACACACCCAGCAATTACAAGAAAGGCCAGAGAAAATGGAACAAGAAAAAAAAAACAAGTTGATGGAATCATTACGTGCCAAAAGCACTCGGCTGTGAAACAAAAGAAAAAAAGCACATGCAAGTCCACTGTTTGTAGGAAGAAATCATGAGACAGCATCAGTGCCTTTTTCATTACATCTGACAGGTTAAGTGACTATAACCGGAACATTCTGACAGAACTGCTCTGTGAAGTTTGTGCAGTAATAGAGAAGACAAAGCGAGCGATTCTGTCTTTCAAGCATCATCTGAATCAAAAAAGACCGACTCGAAATGTGTCCCATTGGTTGGGGGAGTGGGAAGTGTCTTTGTGAATGAACGCTGGTGAATGAACATCAGTCCAGGGTATGGGAGTCCTCAAGCAAATATCCCTGTTAAACCATTCTTGACATTCAGGAAATTCAGGGCTCCACTCATGCTCAGTTAAGACAATCTGATCACTGCTGCTTGTCTGACAATACACAATCTCAACTTCTTTCAAAAATCTCAGTGTCATGTAGTTAATTAATTGCAAGTAATTTTGCCACCCGCCACTAGGAGTCACTAACGAGTGTGCAGAGATCACTGCTGACACTGCAGAGAAGAAGAGGTGGTGCCTTGTTGCTGTGTAAACAAATGTGTCTCATTTATTTTAAATGAGTAAAGAATAAAAATAATAAACTAGTTAATTTCTTTGCATTCTCTTTTATTGTGTATTATTATTGATTTATACATTATTTGTTATTTATAAAAAAAAATTCTTATTTAAAAAGACTTGCATATCAATTTGTCTGGTTTTTGGGTTGCTGGAATGGATTAATAGCTTTCTAATTCATTTTAATGTTGAAATGTAATTTTATATATAAACAAATTGAGTTACGAGCTCCATCACAGAAGGAAATAAACTCGTAAGTCAAGGCTCCACTGTATAGTGAAAAATGTCAATAAAGATCATTTTTAAAATGGCAAACGCAAAAGCCTTTCGTCATCATTCACGCAGCACTCGATGCGGAAAGTATAAAGCAGCCTTTCCTCCTCTACAGCATGTGGTCAAGTCTCAACATGAACTATGGTGACTCGCAGGGACAAATAGAATTTGCATTAATAGCCATTTTTTTTTTGAGATCGCGTTAATGCATTATTATCACGTTAACTTTGACAGCCATAGTTTTATGCAGTTGTGCATTTTACTTAATTTATTAAATTGTGTATTGTATGAGTGTAAAAGGCAACACAATTTGTTATATCCTGCATCTTTGGTAAAACAAAAAGCGCTTATAAATCAAATATGATGGACTTTTATTAAGCATTACTCTGTTTTACTCAATGTATTGCTCATCAGTCATAATCGCCTTTGGCCTTTCACATGCATGGCTGCTTAACAACACTGCCAATGGCATTTTACTTACTTCAGTACAACTATACCAATGGCATACCAATGAAATCATAGTAAATGACTGTTTGGAAATAAACACATTTTCAATAAAATAGATCAGCCAAAAGACAGATGCTACTGTAGACTGATCCACCATATGTTGGAGAAATAACCAGTCATAAAACCTGAGCTACCTTGACAAGGGCCAGAACATTATATTCAGACATGTGGAGCTCCCAGCCATCCATGGTGACTACCTACCAACAGTTTACCCAGATCTCAATCTGTGGGATGCACCAGAACAACTAGCTCGCAAACTCGCAACTTACAAGATCTGTAACTAACGTCTTGATGCCAAATAACACAGAACATCCTTAGAGGTCTTGTACAGTTTATATCTATACGATTCAAAGCCCCAAAGATTCAGAGGCACGGGAGGGACCAACAGCATGTCTTTTTTCAATTCAAAATGTATTTATTTATGGATTTTCCAACTGGAGTTGTTACAAAGCAGCTTGAAAAAAATCAACTTTATAAATAAATCAAGGTTGAAGTCCTCCATGAGCAAGCCAGAGGCAATAGTGGCAATGTAAAAATGTACAAGAGCCAAAAACCTTGAGGGGAAACAAGGCTCAGAATGGGAATCCACTGCCCACCAGTTGAGAGAAGAAAAACAACAAAATGAAAGGAAAGGAAAAGAGTAATTAACACATAACTATTAACACATTCTATTTCTAAAAGAACTTCATTTAGAGGGATATAAGGTCTTAAAATATATTCTCTCTTTTGCTGTGTCACAGTGACACAAGGCCTCGGAGCTGTTTATACTTTTCATGCTCTGCTGAAGGCGGTTATCAGGTTCGCTGTGTTACGGCCATGAGACGAGCTTTGCCTGGAACCTCCGGAGCTGAACAACAAGATGTTAACTAAACATTGACGTAGTCATAGTGATAGACAATGTCCAATGGCTTTCTCATTTGATTTGCATACAATTTGCATAAAGTTATAACTGCTTTGTCAGAGTTTGTGTTAATGAGGACAGGGAACAACCAAGTGTGATCTCAAACCCTCGCTTGGTTTCTTGCACTCTCTCTCTCTCTCTCTCTCTCTCTCTCTCTCTCAAAGGCTTATAACAACCAGCCACAGCTTTCGATCATAAGCAGCACATGTAGATGACTGTTCTGGGTCCGCTGGAGGGTCAGTAGGTAAGTAAGTAAAGCTTTATTTATATAGCACTTTTCTAGACTGAATCACAAGTGCTTTACAAATCCATATAAATAGGAAGTAAAATAGCACAGTCAAATTCAATAAAAATACTACAATAAAGATAAGTAATACACAAAATAAACTAACAATACTAAAATATTCAAATACACACCAGCTTATACCATACAAGAGACTATTTAAAAGCAAGGTTATAAAAATATGTCTTTAATCGCTTTTTAAAAACCTGAATTGAGTCAGATAATCTGATCTTGTTTGGGAGACTATTCCCCAATTTTGGGGCGCAAACTACAAAGGCCCGGTCTGCCTTTGATTTTAGTTTAGTACGGGGCACACAAAGTAAACCCTGACTTGAAGACCTCAGAGTTCTCGCACTATGAAGAGGACACAGAAGCTCCGAGATGTATGCCGGAGCCTCGTTATGAACAGCCTGAGAAGTAATCATTGAAATTTTAAAATCAATTCTAAATCTTATACAGTGCCCTCCATAATTATTGGCACCCCTAGTTAAAATGTGTTAAAAGCCTTAAAATAAATACATTTTTATTGCAGAAGAATAATCTCACTCTGAAAAAGTTTAGAAAAAACTTTTTGAAAAAAAAAACAATAAATCAAGAAAAAAATCCTGACTAAGAAATAATTATTTCCCATAAAATGACAGGTTCCAGAATTATTGGCACCCTTAACAATTTCTTGGAAATAAATATATTTGATCCATTTATGTCATTTCTACTGTAGTTTATAAAGTGGATCAAAGTATCTAGGAATCTTTAATTAGTAATTCTTCACTTCCTGTTTCCCTGGGGTATAAATATGGCATTATTTCTCTTATTCACTCTTAAACATGGGAAAGACAAGAGAAGACACTATTCAAGTAAGACAGATGTGTGTTGACCTTCATAAATCAGGCAATGGCTACAACAAAATAGCCACTCACCTGCAGATGCCTTTATCTACAGTCAGAGCAATCATCAAAATGTTCAAAACATCTGGAACTTTGACAAACAAGCCTGGAAGAGGACACAAGTGTATCTTGCCACCACATCCAGTGAGAAGGATGGTAAGAGATGTAAAAAGTTCTCCAAAGCTCACTGTAAGAGAATTGAATCAAATGGTAGCATCTTGGGGTTATGAGGTCTCCCAAACAACCATCAGGCGCTATCTACATGCCAACAAGCTGTTTGGGAGGCATGCATGGATAAAGCCTTTTCTGAGTTATACTCATAAGAGTAAATGGGTGGAGTTTGCCAAGCGGTACTGGGATTTTAACTGGGACCATGACCTTTGGTCAGATGAGACCAAAATAGAGCTTTTTGGTAACAAACACTTTAAGCATAACACCAAGGATGAGTACGCAGAAAAACACCTCATGCCCACTGTTAAGTATGGGGGAGGATCGGTGATGCTGTGGGCCTGTTTCTACTTCAAAGGACCTGGGAACCTTGTAAGGATACATGAACTCTTTGAAATATCTGGACATTTTGAGTCAGAATCTGGTGGGCTCTGCCCAAAAGCTGAAGATCATCACTGGGTCTTTCAGCAAGATAATGACATTAAACATGTGGCCAAATCTACTCAACAATGGTTCACAAGGCACAAAATCAAGCTCCTCTCATGGCCATCTCAGTCCCCAGACCTCAACCCAATAGAAAACCTGTGGGGTGAGCTGAAGAGGCGAGTTCATAGGAGAAGACCCAGGACTCTGGATGATGTAGAGAGGTTGTGCAAAGAGGAATGGTCGAAGATGCCTCTTTATATATTCTCCCATCTTGTGAAGAGTTATAGGAGAAGATTAAGTGCTGTTTTTTTGGCAAAAGGAGGTTGTACAAAGTACTAAAACCAGGGATGCCAATAATTGTGGCACACATGATTTCATTTAAAAGATTTATTTCTTAATGTGTGATTTTTTTCCCGCCAAAAAAAGGCACTTGAATTAAAGCTTAGATTTTTCTCTTTTTTTGCATTGTTGTTCTATATTATTATTTAAAAAAAAAAGAATTTATTAGAAGCCAAAGAACACTTCTCAACCAGGGGTGCCAATAATTATGGAGGGTGCTGTAGGTAACCAGTGTAAAGAAGCCAATACTGGTGTGATATGTTCCCTATGCTTTGTCCTAGTGAGAAGACGGGCCGCAGAGTTTTGGACAAGTTGTAAACAAGCCACCTCTCTCTGATTCAGACACGTAAACAAGGCATTGCAGTAGTCCAAACGAGTGCAGACAAACGCATGAATTATTTTTTCCATGTCCGAGAAAGACATGAAAATTCTAATTTTGCTAATATTTCTAAGCTCAAAAAAGCAAGTTCGTACAAGCTTCCTGATGTGTAATGAGAAACTAAGATGGGAGTCAAAGGTCACACGAGGTTTCTCACAGAGGATTTTGCCTTTAAATTAACACAATCCAGAGTCAACTGCACCCTTTTGCACATGACATCAGAGCCCACGATTTTAACCTCTGTCTTTTCATTATTAAGTTTAAGAAAATTTTGAGACATCCAGATTTTTATAGCTGCCAAAAAGTTGGTCAGATTAGTCAATCTGCCAATGTCATTTTGTTTGACAGATAGATAAATCTAGGTGTCATCAGCAAAAAAATGAAAAGAAACAATAAAACTTTGAATAAGATCACCTAAAGGGAGCATATATAAAGAAAATAAAAGTGGACCCAAGACAGACCCTTGAGACACCCCATTCCTAAGAGATGCAGTATCAGACATAGCATCACCCACAGATACAACAAATGACCTAATTGATAAATAAGAATAAAACCATTTTAGTGCTGCACCAGAGATACCAGCCCATTGATTTAGCCTTTCCAATAAAATTCCATGATCAATGGTATCAAAGGCTGTGCTAATGTCCAAATGGATTAAAAGTGTTACCTTACCAGCATCTGCGTGCATTAGAAGATCATTTAAGACTCCCAACAAAGCTGTCTCAGTACTATGTTTTGGGAAAAATCCAGATTGAAACTTTCCAAGAATAGCATTATCCTTGAAAAATTCCATACATGCCATTGGCTCCACATTAGCGATTCTGTCTCATTCGTACACATCAAATTTAAATGTTCTATTTAGGAGTGAATGAGTGATTGCCTAACTATCTCTCAAAATTCAGACCTTTAGGTCCACTATAACACTCATACAGAAGAGCCCTACTAATTTCTGAGTCAAATAAGGCCGGGGTCAAACACATTGAGCATCCAATGACTCGAAGTTGCAGCCTAACCGAACTCCACGCAGGATGAGGGTCTGTTGAGGGCTATAGGGTTGGAGTGCGCCTCCTGGTTGGCATCAGGCCTGCTATAATTATTCAGCTGGGGCATATTTAGAATCCAAGATACATCTGCTCAGGTCCTGTAGCGGTGGCACAAGGTCAGAGGCAAGTTCCAATCAAAACATGGCCTGGATAATGTAAAATGTAGCACATACACACAAATGCAGTAACATTTATTAGGTAAATCACATACAAGCATATGTCTGAGCATTATGGTGCCAAGGCAGACTGCCATGCACTCTGATCAGAGCTTGTTGCAGTGTGTTTTCTGTCATAAATATGCTCTCTTCACAGAGAAATAAATGTGACATACAGATAATTAGACATAAACTACATCTTCGCTAACTGCAATGCTTTCTGAACTGAAAGCAGCAAAAAGACCAACTTAAACAGACAAACGTGACTTAAAATTAACATGTACATATCTAAGTATACACACTGTCAGGATGTAGGTTCTACAATTGATCTTCTTTGGTATTGCTCAGACTGTAGACACACCAGCCATCATTGGATTCATTGAATTTTGGGGCTGAAGGGTGCTAAAAGGACTTGGTTTGAAAGATATATAAGATGTATTTCTTTTGTCATACCCTGTACCAACCAGGATCAATGTGGCTAGAACTGTAGTGAGGTTCCAACTTAATAAAAGAGATAAAAAACCCATTCACTGTCAACCATATAGTAATGGTTCAATTAGGGGCACGCTTAAGGATAACATTTGATTAAGTGCATAGATAGTCTTTCTATGTAGCAGCCAAGTTAATGGCTACTCTAAATACACTCACTGTCCACTTCATTAGGTCCATATTCGTTGTATATACACTCACTGTCTATTTGATCAGCTCCATACAAGCACATTTTTGTAGTTCTACAATTAGACTGTAGTCCATCTATGTATACATGATCAGCCCCCTTTTAGCCTGTTCTTTAATGATCAAGACCACTGCAGAGCAGCTATTATTTGTATGGTGGATCATTCTCAGCACTGCTACTACCACAAAATGAACAAGTATGTGTACCTAATGAAGTGGCCAGTGAGTGTATAAGGGTCAAAATGTAATGAAAGGTCTACGTAAACAAAACGTGTGACAGTGGATAAGTCTGACAACCTTAAATGACGGGTTATAAATTGTAAATCATTCTAGAGAACACCATTCTATCACTCTGCCTGAAATATATTCATTCACTCCAAGGAAATTCAGAGAATATACAAGAGCCACAGGCTGGTCAAATTACAGAGACAGAAAATAACCCCGTTCTCATCACTGGCCTTCGCTCCCAGTGGAGCTGCTGTAAAATAAAACAATGGTAAACACATCACAGTGCCGAGAGTGAGAAATCCTCATATAGCTAAAGGCTTCTAAAAGCTAGCGCAGGATATCCTACCAGCAGATCAGCTATCAGAACTGAAAACACAATAAGTCATGCATGCCAAGGGGTAACATTAGAATAAACTGCAGTTTGCAGGCAAAAGATAGCTACTCCCATTAGGAAAAGGCCTTCCAACCATCACCAGCTACTAAAAACCACAATTCCCTGAGAGTATGAATTTCTTAACGAATGAAAAAAAAACAAACTTCTTTCAATAGATCATAAAACTTTAATGCAAAGCACCAGAAATAAATGGTACACCCAACGTATCAGCTGACACCTGCACTTTGAGACATGACATGTACCACCTCACTGAGCTGGTCCCCCTGAGACTAAGCTCAATGTCTCTGTAACAAGCTCAACACCGTGCAATATATTACAAACTCAACTTTGGAGGCTATTCTCAACATGAAATTGGAAAAAAGACAGCCAGTCCTCATTCAGTCTTGGCTGCCACATTAAAACTCTGTATCAACCTGCTGGCTGTTGAGTTCAGGCATTTTTCAATCAATCCTGGGCCAGACCCAATGCCCTGACTGCTCCAAATTCTCCTTTATCATCCAAGTTCTGAAATAGAACAAAATAGCCTGCTGCACTGACTACAGACCACATTTTTGATCCCTAGTCCTGTCCTACCATATAGAAAGAGCATAGTTACAGTCAGGACTAACAGTGAATGAAAGCTGTTAATTAGTTTTATGTAAATGTCGGCATGTAAACTACAGACTTTCATTTGTTGTTAGTGATGCTGGAGTTATAAGGCTCACTCGAACTCGCTTCAGGCACTCGTACTTTTCACGAAGAGCCAAAGAAATGAATTTCAGTTCCTCCAGTGTGCTCTAGAGAGCACAAGCTTCATATTCCTTGTACTCTATAAACCCATACAGAACTAATTCCATCTGTCTTTTTTTCAGAGTGAGTGATTGCCCACTAGTCCGGTCTGACACCAGTGGAAGATTGGCTATGGAAACTCCTGACTGCTGTGATCTCTGCATGATGCCTACCTTAGACCAAGCGACTACTAACCTGCTCCAGACAAACTACAATACTGACCACATTGAAGTTTCTTCTACCATTACTATTAATGTTATTACTGTCACTACAGTATATCAGTACACCTGAACACTACAACATAGGATTGTTTGATGACTGACTATCAATAACTTATAATTAGCTGACCAGAGGAGCCTGGTTAACTCCTAAGGTTTCTCCTCCAGCTCTGAGGGAGTTTTCCCTTGTCACTGCCACCATTGGCTTGCTCATTGGGGTTTTTGTGTTTTATTATTACTGTACTAACTCTGTAAAGCTGCTTTGTGACAACATCTGTAAAAAGCGATATGCAAACTGACAAAAAAAGATGGGACTTCCCATTGGGATCATTCCCAGTCTAGAGGGTCTGACTATAGTCCTTACAGTTGGATTCAATATGGCGATGCTGTACATGTTAATAACGACCTGTCTAACTAATGTTACTTTTATAAACTTAGATTTAGACACTTTTAAGGACGCACCCCTTCATGTGGTACTGAAAATGGCCCTGATTATGATATGTATTATATAAAAGTTCCAGTGTTGTGACCAGGGACATTCCTAGGTGCTGGCTTTAATTAATCAATTAATTAATCAATCATCTTAACGAGTTAATCCTGGTTAAGGTTGTGGTGAGCCCCTCTAGCTCTTCATTGTGCACTGAGCAGGGCATTATACTAATTTAACTGTAGTCAGGATAGGGTGCCAATACATCACTGGACACACACACACACACCAGGACAAAAACTTGCCAAAAATTTGGAGACAACATTAACTCAACTCCAACCAGATGGGGACTCAAACCCAAGACCTCAGTGCTGAGAGGAAAACAAGATAACCACCAGGCCACCATGCTAACAGACTTTCATTAATCCGAGGTGTAAAGCCACTAAACATACACTATATGCCCAAATGTTTGTGGACCCATGGATGACAAAGATGAACAAACACACACACACACACATTGTTTAGTCCCAGCAGTAGAAGTACTGCCAATAGAATAGCCCTCTGGAGCAGATAAACATGAACCTATTGGTACCAGGTTTAATGCCAGGTGTGGGCTAGATGGACATAAAGCCTGGCATGGAGCTCCATCCAGTCCATTTAGGATGAGCTGGGGAATTGGGAATGAATGGAGCGGTAATCATCCAACATCCTGGTCTCATTAACGCCCCATACAATACTGGATATTCACTGTAGACACAGCTCTTGTTTGGCTTAATAAGCATACAGTGTGTGTTATTATTATACATGTCAAAAAGTGAGAAAATACTCAAGCAAACCCACATTATCTGAACCGCATATCTGACCAATGGAGCTCTTTAATGCATAGACTCTACAAACCCAGTAATAAACACCACCAGATTCAGTCATATGCCAAACACACAGAAACAGATGACAAGCTGGGAGCCAGAGCAATTAGAGATTAATAGCAGAGGTGGTGATGATGTAAAGACACTGGACGCGGCCCCAGGCATGCATTAAGCTCTCTGATGGACGACAGCTCACCACACAGAGGACACACAGAGGGGGGAGACAGCCAGAAAGATGTTGCCACGGGTCCAGGACAGAAGATGAATGTTACCTCATCACAGAGCACTGCAGTGACCACAGCAAATACAGGCCGAAGGCAGCAGCTACTTTCTGGAGGAAACTGAGAAATGGTACAGTGATGGATTTTCAAAGTACATGTCACACGTTGGATGCTCTTCTAAAGTAAGTGCAGAGTCAACATGCAAACACAGCATAAGCCTGTTTAACTGTTTCTTTAGATGGTTGAAATGTGTGAAGCTCTACTTAGTTAAAAAAGCTGTACTGGGTGGCACAATGGCTTAGTGGTTAGCACAATCACCTCTCAGCTCTAAGTTCTTGGGTTCAAGTCCCCATCTTGGTGGAATTTCCATGTTCTCCTCGTGGGTTTCCTCCCACAATCCAAAAACATGCAAAGCAGGTGAATTGGCTACTCTAAAAAATTACATATAGCAGAGGAACACAGTGATATTTGAGAAGTGATATGAAGTTTATAGGATGTACAGAAAGTGTAAATCAGAAAGTGGCACCCCAACAGAAAAATGACATCAATATTTAGGAGATCCTCCTTTTGCAGAAATAGCAGCCTCTAAATGCTTCCTATAGCTTCCAATGAGAGTCTGGATTCTGGTTGAAGGTTTGCTGGTTTCCAAAAGTGGACAGCCACTTTAAATCACACTACAGATTTTCACTAATATTCAGGTCTGGGGACAGAGATGGCCATTCCAGAGAAGGCCATACCATGTTGTACTTGTTCCTGTGCATAAATGCCTTAGCAGATTTTGAGCAGTTTAGGGTCGTTGTCTTGTTGAAGTAACCAGCCTCGGCGCAACTTCAACTTTGTCACTGATTCTTGAACATTTTTCTCAAGTATGTGCTGATATTTCACTGGAATCCATGCGACTCTCGACTTTAACAAGATTCCCAGTACCTGCACTGGCCACACAGCCCACAGAATGATGGAACCACCACCAAATTTGACTGTGGGTAGCAAGTGTTTGTCTTGGAATGCTGTGTTCTTTTTCTGCCATGCGTACCGCCTTTTGTTATGTTCAAATAACTCAATGTTAGTTTCATCATTCCACAACACTTTATTCTAAAATGAAGTTGGCTTGTACAAATGTGCTTTAGCATACCTTAAGCGACTCTGTTTGTGGCATGTGTGCAGCCTCTCCTTGTGCAAAGTGCGCTGAATAGTTGAACGATGCACAGTGACACCATCTGCAGCAAGATGATAATGTAGGTCTTTGGAGCTGGTCTGTGGGTTGACTATGACTGTTCTCACCATCCTTCATCTCTGCCTATCTGAGATTTTTCTTGGCCTGCCACTTCGGGCCTTAACTAGAACTGTGCCTGTGGTCTTCCATTTCATCACTATGTTCCTCACAGTGGAAACTGAGAGCTGAAATCTCTGAGACAGCTTTTTGTATCCTTCCCCTAAACCAATCTTTGTTTTCAGGTCACTTGAGAGTTGTTTTGAGGCTCCCATGTTGCCACTCTTCAGAGAAGATGCAAAGAGGAGAAAAACATGCAATTGGCCACCTTGATAATTGATAATTGGATTCACCTGTGTATGTAGGTCAAGGGTTAAAGCTTACAAAACAAATGTTGTGTTCCAATAATTACTGCTAAAGGTATTCAAATCAATAAAATGACAAGGGTGCCCAAATTTATGCACATGCCTAATTTTGTTGAAATAATTATTGCACACTTTCTGTAAATCCTATAATAAATAAATAATAAATACTTTCTCAAATATCTCTGTGTTTGTCTGCTATATGATATATTTAACTGAAACTGATGATCTGAGCAACCAGTGATTTATAAAGGAAAATCATGAAAATTATCAGGGGTGCCCAAACTTTTTCATACCACTGTATGTATGTACTGTATTTATGTGTGTATGCCCAGATTTGGTTGGCACTCTTTCCTGGGTGATCCCTCTAGTGCTCAATGCAGTCCTTCAGGTGGATGGTCGTTTCCGGTTGAGGGTATGCTGTGTGCGATTAGCTGCCGCTTCTCATCAGTGTTTGACTGAGTTCTGAGTGTGTTAATTGTAAAGCGTCCTTGGGTTTGAGAAAGGCACTATATAAGTGTAACATTCATTCATTCATTAAAAAAAACAAAACAATAAAAAAGACTGCAGCCTCCAGCCGTATGTCCTGGACAGCTATGTTTACTGCTGTAAAAGGTTAATTAGCTGCAGTGGTATTTGGCCAGCTGTTACAGTAAACAGGCTCTTAAATGTGAGCGCTGCCATCATGTATTTTGTTTACCATTAAATGTAAATGGGGATGGAAAAGTTTGTAATGTCTTGGCTACAGTTCAGTGGGCTATTTTGGTGGTTGTCCTCAGTAAAGAGATGAGTCTCTAGCTAGGACGCCTCTCCTCCCATCGCCACTGGTTACAATAGTGATGATACAGCAGAGGATGTAAAATCAGTAAAGCATGTGTGTTTAACCTCATTTCTAACCCAGGATTACAAACCATGGTTAATCTGAAAATGGGAAATATTTCTCTATCCCTAGGAGACATTCATTTAATTTGAATTCATAAAACAAATCTGACTTTTGTCCAAACTAAAAGAGGAAGAATAAATCCCTCATTTGAAGGTTATTTCGTGCTGGAACTTTCTGCACTGTGTCACACTTCTTTGCACTTAAGCGGAGTAGAGGGCAAAGCGTTCCGCCCATGAAATGACTTGAAATCTAGTTTCCTTTCCCATTACGAGGTCAAAAGCACTGCACGGGTAGAAATGAGCTGCTCAGGAGAAAAAGCCATCGCAATAGCGAGGCCTAAGAAAGGGGGCAGGTAAAAGGGATAGTAAAGGATGACTAATCACTAGAGGAAGTGAGCTTTAAGGCTATAGGGGATGCCACGGGGAGTCAACAGGGTACATAGATGGGTCAGACTTGAAGTACACAGAGAGAGAGAGAGAGAGAGAGAGTTTGGGAAGAGAGCAGTGTAAATTATAGGGAAGGAGGACAGGACAATTTTGCAGTCCCCACATCCAGCAGATATAGGAGCAGGGGGAGGTCAGTGCTAATCTACTGAGACTGAGCTCCTGAACCCTTTCACCACAGCCGTACGAGGGGATGGGGAGCTAGCTAATCTCCAGAGTCATCAGGGCAACACTGCCTTGTAAACACTCCACACTGAAAGCAATAAGCGAGCTGAGCCCACCGGCTACACCAATGACACCCAGACAAGCAAACTTTTACAAACTCGGGTTAAAGTTGCTTGATGATATTTGATAAGACAAATTAAAGACATGGACTAAACTTCTTTATTATAAGGACTTTTATCTAGATTCTAATCTTGATTTGATTAGTTTAGACTAAATTTATCTTTGGATTTTACTTATATGCTTACATAAACTACTACTACTACTACTACTACTACTAATAATAATAATAATAATAATAATAATAATAATAATAATAATAATTATTATTATTATTATTATTATTATTATTATTATTATTATTATTATTATAAAAATAATAATAATAATAATAAATAAATAAATTAATTAATAATAATAATAATAATAATAATAATAATAATAATAATTATTATTATTATTATTATTTTTATTATTATAAATAAGGCTATTTGTCTGCATACAAATAAATAAATAGATACATAAAAAACCTAAACCATTTTCTACACTGATACTCTTGAAACTGAAAATTTGTCAAAAATAAGTTGCACCAATTTGATGTATTTTGCTGCATTTTGGCTCAGACCTGAATAGTTAATTATAGATTACAGAAAGTAATAATTAATTATTAAAACAGATCAGACTAATTAAGACTAACTAAGTATACTACACTACACACAAGTACTATAATACTATACTATACAAACTACACTTGGTACTGAAATCAAAATTTTAGTATCGTGCGCATTTTCCCGCCAAATGACATGATCTGTCATTCATATGATAATGACACTGTAATTCCGGATATTCTATAGGTGGAATCTACATGGAATGTGTGGAATGTGCAAAGATCAATCAGACTGCCATCAAACAAACGAGCTCTCATATGTGTGTTCATGCATATCTTATAAATATTCAAACAAGGAACCACTGAATGAGTAAAACAGAGTGTGACCTCACATTTGTTAAGCTTTAGAAATAAAACCACATACAATGTCTAAAAGCTGTAATGAGCAGTGTGTAGCCAACACCTCTGTTTATTCAGTTCTGAGCTCAAAAGTCTTTAAATGTTTAGAGTGTTTTTACACAATATATCAGCACATCTGAAAACAGGCTTTTGGAAAGTCTAAGTTTAGAACAGATTTAATCAGAATATAGATTTATGACACTCTTACTGTTTTGACACTTGAGTCTGTGTTGCATTGTTGTTGCATTTATGTATTATTTGCACAGAGATGATAGATAAGCATTTGTATGTGATATATTTTAACAGAACGACATGTGAGAGTCATTACTGTGCTGAGAATGGTTGGTGGTGGTCTTTTAATGATATCTTCTTTTTAGGGAGGCTGATAAACAGTTGGGTTATAATTCATTAATACGACATCTTCAGTATAAAATGGACCTGTATGGAACAGCAGATATTTCCAATAATATGGGAGCATGTAAAACATGGCAGTTTTTAATAAATTGATGGCTCAGTGTAGGATACATCGTCATTGCATGCTTTGTCTGTTAATATTCACTTCTGTACATACAACAGGAATCATAACGTCAGATGATTAATGCAGTTTCCGTTGAAGATGTCTGGTGTTCTGTCGTAGCCCATTTCCAGTTAATTTTATCAATGATTTACTGCAGGATGAAGAGTGTTTATCGCTTCATCCTTTCTCTGCTAAGTGCACCAGTGGAAATGTACTTCTGAACATCTACAGGAACTGCAGTGACTAATGTGGGTCACTAAGAAAGGCTTGTTTGCACCTGCTTCCTGAAGGACATTATTGACACATGGGAAATCCAACCTTTAATAAAGTTCTAAAGGGTTTGCAGAGTGCCATTTGTGGCCTCTACTGTGGAGCCAGAGGTTCGCATTGAAGATTGAACCAATGAGGCAAGTGGCACAATAGACCAGAGAGATTCCATTTGACAACTCAATAGCAGGATTTGAAAAGCAGAAGAATGATTCAGCTTGTGTAGGAGAGCCTAAAAATCCTTGATTGACGCAGTAGGAGGTTGAGTAAAGAAAGCTGAGATGGAGGGAGTGAATGAGAGTGGCACAGAGGTCAACAAAGAGGGACAGGCTGTCCAGACACACTGCAGAGTAATGGAGATGGAATACAGGGGAGGTGCTTTAGCAAAAGAAAAGAGATTTTTCTGGACAAAATGAAAATGAACTATCGCAGGGAGGAGACAAATACACCTTTCCAAGGGAGGGACTTTCAGAATCTGCCCTTTCAGATGGAGGTCTTCAAAAGATTGGGTGCAAGTTTTTGTTGCTAGATGGGTTAAGGAGTGTTTAAAGTGATAGAAGCACTAAAGTATGGACTTTAAAATGGGAAAATGACAAATGGGCGGAAAGGTGGCTTAGTGGTTCGCACCCTCGCCTCTCAGCGCTGAGGTTTTGGGTTCGAGTCCCCATCTGGGTGGAGTTTCCATGTTCTCTCCGTGTCTGCGTGGGTTTCCTCCCACAGTCCAAAAACATGGAGGTTAGATTGTGTGTGTGTGTGCACCCAACAATGGATTGGAGCCTTGTCCTCAGCTTCGTTGGGATAGTGTAATGCCCTACCATGTGCCCAGTGAAGGGGTAGGGGACTAACCGTGACCGTGATAAGGATTAAGCGGGTGTGATAATGGATGGATAGATGGGCTTATTAAATACACCAAAATATAATGTATATGACTGTATCAGGCACAGCAGAGCACTTTAACACTCTAAGAATAGTCCACCAGCCAACAACATCTGTAGGCAGCACCCTGTGCCCACCAATGAAGGACTAGAGGACCAAAACATCATCAGATGAGCTACTGCCTCTCACTTTACATCTACAAGGTGGACCAACAAGGTAGGTGTGTCTAATATAGTGGACAGTGACCTGTTTCATCCACTTATACCAGTGCAACACACACCAACACACCACCACCACATCAGTGTCACTGCAGTACTGAGAACGATTCATGTATTCTATAGAATCAAGACATTTGAACACTTATCAAGTTGAAATGTGCATTGTTAACACTCAGCAACAACATTTATAAACACCTGCGCAATATTTCATCAATGAAGAACATCTGTATTCAGAAGACATCCCACCTGCCTCTATGGATGCTGCAGGATGGTCCACCTTCTTCTTTTAAGTTTGTGTGTTTGTGTGAATGTGATATTGAACAGCCTAGCAGGGAGCCTCCCTTTAGCCCGCCTGAGTCCAAATGCCACGGCTGCCTTAGTCTACAGAGAATTTCTCCACAAACCAAACCCCCCCTCCACTCGACCCCCCGACACAGCGTACCAAGCTCAGCCTCCAGCTTCACTTGAACTTGTATGAGCCTCGCAACATTAACCTTTAATAACCCAGAATAAGATCTTACATGCTGCTATAAATAGTATATGACTGCACATTCGATGCCAGGTAAGACCCAAGTCAAAAGTCAATAACAGCCCTGGGGCTGAGCATTAACATATGTAGGTTGAATAGCTTGTGCTGGAAGTAAGTGCATCATGGAACTGCTAACACAAGCTGATAAGCAAGTTAAGGAAAGAAAAAGTGTTGAGTTTGGGGATAAATTCAATTGCCTTTCAGATCCCAAAATGTTCCGATTTGAAGCTCCATCATCTTCAAACTCTAGAAGATCGTTTGCTCTGGAATTATTACTTAGCAGATGACAGATTTTAGGTGACCTGTTGTACTCACCCTGAAGATCCGCTTGACCGTCTCAGCTGTGGATGGCTGGCGTTTTAGGGAGACGGGCCGTGGGAGGATGAAGGCCACACTGGAGGAGTGCTCGATAAACATGATGACTCCAGAGAGTGCGCATGAAGACTGACTTCAGCCTGAGCTTCACCCAGGACCCAGCCCAAAGCCATTACCAACCACTTACTCAAAATACAATACAGCAAATTACACACTGCCCATTCCTGCAGCGTCTCCCATTACAGCCTTAATGGAGGGGAGATGGAAAAAAGGCGTCTGCTGTGGGAGGCCAATGGAGGGACAGTTTGGCTTCACCTTCATCCTCCAGCTTCCTTTTGCACGGCTGTGGAGGGTCGCGAGGCCAAACCAGGTTATCACTCTAATGAGTTTAACGCGCTACCTAATGAGATTAGCGATTAGCATCTCTTGAACAAACTGAGCCGGGGTGCTGGGATTAGCCGGGAGCTCTTCTGCAACTCAATATCTCCGGAAAGGAGTGAGGGCTTTAAAAGAGGGTGATCAGTACTTAAGGGTGGTACTGATGGCATCACATGCACACTCAGACATAAATGTGCTTCGTCATGTAACAAAACACATAGCAGGCATGTAAAAACATCCTACATGCAGGAATTTAATCACTACCTTTATACCATTTGAGCAGTGAAGACGCATACACACACTTGTGAGCATACACACACTAGTTAATAGTGAGCACACATGTGCCCTGAGCAGTGTGGCAGTGTGTTATCCGCAGCCAGTGGCGGACTTAACCAACCATGCATTTGCTTGGGGCCCCAGAGATCAGGGGGCCCCCTGCTGGCCAAAAGAAGTTGGCAAAAAAAAAAAAACAAAACAACTAAACGCATAACTGTTTTTGTTACAGGACACTAAAGAGATACCATACATCACTGTAATTGTAATGTAAATGTAAATGTAATTGGGGGGCAGGGGGGGACATGTGGTATAACATACAGTCCAAAAATAAGTGTAAAATTGGTGGTAATGAGTTGGAGTGAAGTTGACTAACAAGGTGAAGCACAAAACATGGATGATAATTTTATGCTACATGCTTTTGACAGTTTATTAATATTTAATAATTTAAGAGTTTAAGGATTAATATACATTTTATTATTTTATTTGTAATAATAATGATTAATAGTTATAATTAGTATAATATTAATAGTAACTACTCATAGTAATTATTAATACAATATTATGAATACTAATGTTTAAGTAATGTATTAATGTTTATTAATAATTATTAATAATAATTTAATTTATGTTCAAGCCCTCACCGCACCATAACCATAACTATCAAAAAGAATTTGTTTGATCAGGGCCCCCAGACATAACAC
>BRDA01030201.1:7029-29378 GCA_036984385.1 Crenuchus spilurus | reverse complement strand
CCTATAGGGCTTATGCACACTGGCAACTTTATGAGACTCACCTATCATATAGTGGAAGCTATGGTATATTACCTACTTTTTTTCTTTGTATTAAATTCAGCAGTCATTATGCAGTAAAATATGCAAATATATGCAGGGTATGTACAAACTCTATGCCAAAAATGTGAAAGCAACAATTAAAATGAACCTGAGTAATGTGTATTATTGTTTAATGTATTTTATATTAATGTATTTGTATAAGTGCTGTACAGGACTACACACCTAAGATTTTCTGTGTAACATGATGGGACAATAAATGTGATTTGATTTGATTTAAATATGTGGTGTTGATATTTTTGTACACTTTATTTTTTATTTTTTTTGCATTACTCCTTTAAACTGTAGTGTAGGTGTGACATACATTGATGAGCCAAAATATTATGACCAATATGCTAGTAATGTTAATATGCAATTGGTCTTCATTGTGAGCCAAAACAGTTATGACCTGCCAAAGCATGGCCTCTACATGACACTGAAGGTGTCTGGCACCAAGTTATTAGCAGTGTAGCCTCATTCCGGCACATCCCACAGATGCTCAATTGGACAGAGATTTGGTGAATTTGGAGGTCAACTGTTTGCAAATACATACACAAGTTATGACACTTCAGAGATGGTATGACCCAGTTGTCTGGCCATAAAGATTGTCTGAAGTTATCTGGTTTTCCATCAAATATATCAGACCTTGACGTGTGCTGTGTTTATGAGATAATCATGATAATCATTATGAGATGTTCACGTCATCTTTGAGCGGTCATAATGTTTTGGCTCATCAGTCATATTCCAAATTCCAACACAGGAATGACTGCTGTACAGAAACGTTGATGAGGGCTTAGAGGATGGCTACCACAGACTACATATCAACACATGGGCTACAGGCACACCACAAGGTGACTGTACAAGGTAGATGTAGTGTCGTGCTAGAGTTAATGAAAGTACAAGTTGCTGTTGAAATATTTTAAGGTATCTTATGATTCAGATACTGAGACAGTGAGTCCATGTTTACTTTCTGCATTTCTGGTTTATACCTCAGAACAGCCTGCTTCACCAAAAGACCTGTGAAGTGTTTATCAGCAAATATTTATCAGATGAAATGGTCCTTGATGTAAACGAATGACCAAATAATGTAGCGGTGACCAGGTTATGAGCGCAGTGTGTTATATTGGATACTGAATGTGTAGATCATTTTATATCTGCGCTTCTTTTGAGAATTGCACCCCATTTCATTAAATTAAGTTAAGGCTGCTGCTTTCAGATTTCTCTTCTCTATCATCACACCTTCTCTCCAATGTCTGTGTATGTGTGTGTTTCATCGCTTGCTCTACATGGTATGACATTGCTGGTGCTATTGGAGATCTATGAATGGCCTGAAGCAATAGCACCAGTGATGAGACTCTTTCTGATATCATCTGAGCAGCTAAACAAGCCTGAGGAAGTAAGTGTGTGTGTGTGTGTGTGTGTGTGTGTGTGTGTGTGTGTGTGTGTGTGTGTGTGTGAGTGAGTGAGAGAGAGAGAGAGAAATCTCAGGGGTATGATTCCATGTGTCATGACCCCCCTACATATACACACACACCTGACACTGATCTCGTATTCTTGACCATACACACACACACACACACACACACACACACCATGTGGCCTTAAAACAACATATGGAATCTCTTCCTGTGATAAACTACAGTGGATATAATCACCTCATAACAAAGGACAGAGAGAGAGAAAGAGAGAGAGATGAAGACAGAGAGAGGGCTAAGAGAGGAAAGAGTGATGGAGATAATGAAAGAGAAGACTGAGAAAATGAGAGTGATGAGAGAAAGAAGAGAGACAAAGGGAGAAAGACAGTGGGAGAAAAGAGAGAGGAGAGAGTGGTCAAACAATAAGTGAGAGAGGAAAAATATAATGTGTAGGTGATGAGAGCAAATGAAAAGGAGTGGGAAGAGCAAAGGAAAGAGATGAAGGGAGACAAAGAAAGAAAGGTAGTGAGAGATGGAGATAGAAAAAAGCTCTAGAGGAGAGTGAGTGGATAAGAGAGAGAAAGGTATAGAGGAAGACAGCGAGAGGTTAAAAGAAGAAAGAGTGATGGAGATGAGAGAGAAAGGGTGAGAAATTGGGAGAGCAAAGGAAGCAAACGGAAAGATGAAGTGAGAAGAAAGCAGGAGAAAGAAGAGAAAGTGGGTGAAAATGTGTAACTGTGTGAGAGAGAAAGACTGAGTGAGTAAGAGAGAGGAAAGAGAAAGTGTGGAGACAAAACAGAGAGATTGGGAGAGCAAAGGAAACAAAGCCAGAGATGAAGAGAGACAGAAAGAAAGCTAGTGAGACATACAGGTAGAAAAGGAGAGCTTAACCCTTTCAGACCCGAATTATGTCCCAGTAATGAAAAAAAAATATACGAATGCAGTTTTCTGTCTGTAATGAACTCCAAAACAAGACTCAATAAAAAAAAAATCTAATATAAAACTTTTAATGTCATTTTTTAAAATGTCCACTGCAGTGGACGGTAGGTCTTAGCAGCTGTCACACTGTTATATAATCTGAATAGTTTTATGGTTTGTTTGTATATCCTTTTTGATCATAAACCTGGTCCATAAACTGAAACTGCTAGGCATGAACTAAAACTGCTATCCAAGTTTTGAGAACATCTCTCATTATGAAAAATAGTATATAACATGAAACAAGGAGATATTAGTCAAAATTATGGTTGCATTTATAAAAATAGTATTTCATATATACTATTATATATACTACAAATATTTGCAAAAATAGCTGTAGGTTCATATTTTTATTTTTATGGACAACAACGGGAGTATTGGAGTAACAATATTTAACAGACAGCTATGCTCACCTACTCTTGAGAGTATTGCACTCTCTGCATCTTCATCATCATCATCATCATCATCACTAATAAAGTTTTCAATTTCTGATGTTTCCGGTGCCAATTAACTAAAGCACTTCAAGTGCTGTGTACTTTGTAGAATAAATATTTTAATCTTATTTTACACTGTATTTAACAGATTATTTGTCTGTATACACTGCAATTGCATAGTAGAGCTTTAACAGCAGCACTAAAAAAATATGCCATTAAGACCTACTGTCCACTGCAATGGACAACAAGATTTAAAAAAATTTTGTGTTTAACTTTCTGATTTTACAACTGATATTGAACTTTTTATTTCACAAACCTTCCCTTAAGAGTAAAATTAACTCATAACATGAAGAAAAAAAGTATTCTAAAATAGATCAAAATTTGTTAAAATGAACGCTTTCTCTTTTTCCTTGGCCGGAGTGCTGCCATTGCTAACTCCAGTGTGCTTTTTTTTGTTCCCAAGACAGTGGGCGGGGCTAAGCTGTTTTTTGATTGGTTGGTAAATGTCTGTTCTGATGAACAACAGATCTCAATTGGTCTTTTGTGCAACAAAACATAAAAAAAGGAAGAAAACATGTGATGTCCACTGCAATGGACGCAGGGTCTGAAAGGGTTAAAGAGAGTTAGTGGTTGAGAGAGAAAGGTAGAGAGTAAGACACAGAGAGAAGCTAAGAGATGAGAGAGAAAGAGTGAGAAATTGGGAGAGTAAAGGAAACAAATTGAGAGATAGAAGAGAGAGTGGGTGAAAATGTATATTTGTGCAAGAGAGAGTAGGAGATTGTTGAGACGAAACTGAGAGTCTGAGAGCAAAGAAAACAAAGCAAGAGATGAAGAGAGACAGTGAAAGAAGTGAGAGAGAGGCAGAGTGGGTAAGTGAGAGAGAGAGTGTGTGTTTGCCATCCTCCACTGCCGTTCCTAACTCCGATCAGCTCCAGGCTCCATCATCTCAAATTAAAATTTAATCTGACGCTGCGTAGTGTGTATGTATCTGTAAAACTGAGATTTATTATTTATTGGACATACTGAGCTGGTTGAGCCTCATTAATCATATGTCATATATACATCCTCTTTATATAGAGCCATATCACTGATATATGAAACTCGTAAAGATGCTCAAGAGCTGAATGGGGATGAACAGCAGAGTGATGCCAGGTGTGTGTGTCTGTGCTCATGTGTACGATGCGCTTGCCAAACACTTCTTTGTCTTTTCCCCTGCTGTGTGCCAGGCCTTCTCCCCAAACCGCTGTCCTTGCTGCATTGTGTGTGTGTTGCCCTCTCAATGATAATACCCTCTCCGCTTCCCCGCTCAACAGATGGACCGCCGCCTCATTAACTTTAATACATCTAACATCAATTAAGATGGAGTTAATTGGGATGCTGGAAAGGTGATTGCCAGCCAGTGCAGTGCATGCAAAAGCCCAGCGCTTAATAAATGAGACTCGTCAAGGCGAAATATGCCAACAGAGGAGCCGACAAGCCCCATCACAAACGGCCGCTCTGGCTGAGATTAGTGCTGCCGTTTCACTGCCCCGTTCTGTGTTGCGAGGAGCTGACCTTGATGGAGCCCCAGAGCTTTCTTTCTTTGTCTTTGTTACACTTTCTTTCAAAAATGAATGCTAATAGGTTTCATTATATGTACATGTAAAATGCAGAAGACTTTGAACCATAACAAGAGGAGGGCAAAATCCTACTAGTTGATTAGCAAGGACATGCTTGGAGTCCATATTTTCCCTCTGGAGGACTGGACCTATGAGGCTAGTGTTGCTAAGAATCACTAGAACTCAATTCATAATAAAATAAATAAATAAAATAAACTCCACTGTGTATGTAGCTGAAAGTTTCAGGGCCACAACAATAAGTTGGGACTGATTTCAGATCAGATTCCTCAACAATTAAACAAAAGAAGAAAAAAATAGCTATATATCAGTACATCATACAGGGTCATCAATCTTTGCCCATCACTAGTCGTGTCCACACATGGCTGCAGGTTTTCATTCCAAGGATAAGACCATGTATAACCAATCAGTGCTTTGCTTTGTTTGGGGAGGACCCTCCAACTACACACAAAAAGCAAACACTGCAAAAATATCCAGCAAAATGAATTACCATTATTCAACTACTACGGCTAGATGGTGACAACAAATATGATTAATGAATGGATGTTCTCATTTATTAATACATACACTATATAAGGAAAGTTCACAATTTTCCCTGACGGGAAAGGTGAAAGTTTGCAAAATACATCACGTCTTGTAAACTCATATATCATCTAGAAACGAGAGCTTCCCACTTGTAAATCTGACTTGACGTTCAAGGTCAATTTAGAGTAGGAAAATGGTATTTCCTGGTTTGCAACACCACCTGAACTCAGCATGAGACCCAACTGATTAAGAAAGTAGAATCAGGTGTGCCACAGCTTAATTGGAATGAAAACCTGCTGACACACTGCCCCTTTGTGGATTGGCAAGGCCTGCCATAAAGAATGAGAAACCATATAAGTAAGTATTTGGGCTTTTCTCATGGCTCAACATGGTTTGAGAAAGTAATTTAATGACACAAATAAAGGCACATGACTGCTGAGCTACACTTGCTATATTAGGGGACATATAATATGAAAACTCTTGGATAAATGGACAACCAATCTACCAACCCTTGGGCAGTCGTGGTCTGATGAATAGGAATCTGGTCTTGAAAGGTCATGACTGAAGTGTCTTTGAGCAAGGCACCTAACCCCCAACTGCTCACTGGGTGCGGTGGATAATGATGCTTGGTCCTAGTGCTTGACCTGTTTCCATGTAATATAGTATAACATTGTTTTTGGACGGTAAAAACTGCAGGGGACCAAAACTGCCTTTTGAATAAGTGGAGGGGACATGTCCCCCCTGTCCACCCCAAATTACATCTGTGCCTCAGCTTTAGTGACTGAAAGTATGTTTAATCTTCTCATTGTGGTGCTGGTCTGTCCCGTGGCGACTGCTGTGCTATTGATATTGTCAGGGTGTCCATGCTTATCTGACACATTTATTCCAATAAAGTTACTGACACTGAATTAATGTCTAAGAAATGTTTGAGTTAAGTTTTGGACCTCACAGTTGTTGGGCTGTTATTGTGAGCTTGAGTGTTTTTTTGTATGACAATGGAATATTGCATTCTTAATTTAGGCTTAGGACAATGCTGCTTCTTCTTCTTCTTCGTCTTCATCTACTTCCTTCTGCCTTTTTCTTCTTCCTCCTTCTTTTTCTTCTTCTCCTTCTTCTGCATTCTTCTTCTTCTTCTTTTTCTTCTTCTGTCTTGTTCTTCTAACTTCTTCCTTTTCTGCTTTTTCTTCTTCTGCCTTCTTCTTCTTTTTCTTCTTCTGCCCTGTTCTTCTAACTTCTTCCTTTTTCCTTCTTTTGCCCTTTTCCTTCTTCCTTCTTTTGCTTTCTTTCTTCTTCCTTCTTCCTCTTCTTCTTCCTCCTCCTTCTTCTTCTGCTCCTTCTTCTTCCTCCTTCTTTTTCTTCTTCTCCTTCTTCTGCATTCTTCTTCTGCATTCTTCTTCTTCTTCTTTTTCTTCTCCTGCCTTGTTCTTCCTTTTCTGCTTTTTCTTCTTCTGCCTTCTTCTTCTTCTTTTTCTTCTTCTGCCTTGTTCTTATAACTTCTTCCTTTTTCCTTCTTTTGCCCTTTTTCTTCTTCCTTCTTCCTCTTCTTCTTCCTCCTCCTTCTTCTTCTGCTCCTTCTTCTGCCTTCTTCTTTTTCTTCTTCTGCCTTCTTCTTTTTCTTCTTCTGCCTTCTTCTGCCTTCTTCTTTCTTTTCTTCTTCTTCTTCTTCTGCCTTCTTTTTTCTTTTTTTTCTTCTTCTTCTTCCTTGTTCTTCTTCTTCTTCCTTGTTCTTCTTCTTCTTTCTTGTCCTTCTCTCTTATAAATACAATGACAAACTCATAAGAGGTAGAGTAGGTCGGTTTCTCAATCAAAACTAGCAGCAATCACTTTTATTCTTTAAGAGTTATAATGCTTTGAGAGAGCAATGAATTGTTGAAAAAGCTAAATCAGTCTGAATGCAGCATTAGCAAGAATAAAGCAGTGAATCCGAGCATAAAACCTTTTTGTAGTTGTAGTAAGAGGTAATTCATAAACTAGCCTGACTAAAGGTGATCTGGTGATTAATCTTTGAGGTATCCTGAGAAAAGGAACTTGACAAGACCTCCAAGCAACTGTGTTAACTTGTGGAAAAGGTATAAAACGTCTCCTTTTTAACTCTTGTTAACTTCATTACAAATGATTGATCACGGAGGTGTTCACTGGCAGTTTTAACACGGCAGGCTTTATCAGTGTGACAAACACTTGTGTTGCCAACTGAAATGAGCACAGGTTCTCAGTGTGTGTCAGGCCGAGCTGTAACTGTGAGAGATGAGTGTTTCGTTCTGTTCTGGTGTTTTCGTGGTCTGGCTGCTCAGACTCATGGGACAGTGTTCTGGACTTGGAGAGAGGACGCCGGGCCCGTTTGCTGACTCAGCACCTCACATGTCCTGCCATCTCCAGGAGCAGGTGCTGAGGGGGAGATGGAGATCGGAGGCTAGCACAACACACGCTTCATTAGAAAGATGAATGGTTTATTTGTGGTGTGTGTGACTCATGTAAACACAGCATGTGGGCAGACAGAGAGGACACAGAAAGACAGCATGAGGCTCATGCTATAGCTTACACAGCATGCCCGAGAAGAATGAACACATAACTATTCGCCAACACAGAGTGGTCATATCAAATGTACAGTAGTCTGGATTTCTTATCTGTCACTTGACCTGCACTGTGCTAAATGTAAGTGTCCTGAATTGTTGGAAAAAATACTTTGGGCACTGTCTTGGCTTACGTATCTAGATCTGAGATAAAATTATATACCAAACCTGCTCTTTGTATCATCTTTTCCTACCAGCGAACCATTGACCTGGTTTTCCTGAGGATATTACTGGGCAAGCAGATAATTAGAATTAGTTCATAGTTCTGCATGTGTGCAAAAAAGATTAAATGCTTAATCACAACCCTGAGCTATTTGCAGGTTCAAATCCCTTCATGTTACACGTCATAAGATGAGATGCATTTAAATGTTAAACGTTAAAATATTGTTAACCCTCCACTGACCATTGAAAGATGATAGATGATACAGTTCCTGCATTGGAATTGTGGTTTAGAGAGTATATGCTAAAACTATTCTTTAACAAGGGTTACCAAACCCATAAAAACAGAAAAAAACCCAAACAGTTCTGCCTAGTCCATTGAGTACACTGTTGGTTTCAGACACATGTATCCTGGCTCAGCTCTATCAGTCTCCAATGAATATAGAGTACAGTTACCTTTAGAATCCCTCTTTGTCTATGAATAGTAAAGCCCTTGTCTATGAATACCAATTATAGCTGGAGAACGCTATATGGACTTTTGAAAGGAAATGACCATTAACCTTTAGAAACTGGATAAATAAATACAGAGTGCTGGAAGTCCAGTGTCATCCCTCAAGCACCTCTGGATGAATGACTCATTACACCTGCTCTTCTCTCTCTCTCTCTCTCTCTCTTTCTTTCTTTCTCTCTCTCTCTAACACACACACACACACACACTTTCTCTCTCACTGATGAATGCAGTGGACCACACGGTTTGAAGCAAACCCACCGCTTCACCATGGGGAAATTTGCATGTGCACTGACTGTAAAATTGAGCGCTCCCCCAGAATCAAGTCTTAATCAAGCAAGCCTAATGGGCTTCCATTGGGATGAGATTCATTTTGTTCTCTTTCCCTCCTGAATCTGATTGTGTTTATAATAGGGCATGGATGGATGGAGGGGGTGTAAACTAGGGCCACCCAAACTCTAACCCCTGGCCCACATGTGGAAGTGTGGTGCTTCCTTTTGTCTGACCTACCAGAATAACATGACTGTTCCTCAATGCATTTGTAGGCTTATATGTCATGTATTATACCAAAACTGTGTCTTTAATAGTAAAAAAGAGAAAGCATTTAAAGTAACTGTGTCAAAAAGATTTTCATATAATAGTGACAATATTCTGGCTACCCAGACTTCCCTTCTGCATGAACCAATAAAACAGTGAGCGTTAATGTCAAATTGAACACTTGGGCAAGAAAGTTCCTCTGCATTGTTTATAACAGGAGATAATATTCTGCATTTATATCAAACATTCATTTTTAAAACCCAAGAAACAGCCTCGTGTCAGTTCTTAGGTGATGTTATTTATTTCAGAAAGCAGAGGTAAAGTCTTTATGTGGACCACAAGAACTGTATGAGAACAAAGAACTGCAGGAATGGCACACCTGTTTGTTGTTTTTGCTCTTTCTACCTGTGACCACTGAGGGGCGCTGTGCATCACTGAGGAAAAAGCAGGTCTGCAGTCAGTGCAGTTCAACACACAATGGCTTCACAGAGCAGCTCACACACAATGGAAGACAGTGGATACCTTATACATACAGTGTATCTAAAAACAGCTTGATTATTAATTAATACCACGATGCACTAAAAACATGATATCTTAAAAAACCAAAGGGTAACTTAAGGGTCACACATAATGGTGCTTAAGTCTTTATTTTTCATTACAAACATTTCTGAACAGTTCAGATCTCTCAGACATCTTTAATAGTCATTTTAGTGATTACTGTTATTGATGTGGAGTCCTTCACTTCACTTCACTTCATTTTTTTTTGGCTAATAAATACATGAAGACTTTATTTAATATGCATACCTGAGTTGTACGTCTCATCAGTAGATGGTTCATTAGAGCTTAGTTCATGTTATCTCAGATGTTGAGTCACATTAATAATGAATGTATTACTTTTTAATTAACTATAAATTAATTGAATTTTTTTTTAGCCCACTTCTTACCATTGATTGAGACATTACTTATTTAAAAATGTAGATTAATACTAAAGTCATTCATACTATGATGAAATACATATGCAATTATTTAGGAAACAAAACAGTGTTAAACCTGTATATGTTTTATATTTTACATTCTTCACAGTAGGCACCTCTTGCTTCTATATATATATATATATATATATATATAGCAATATTGCAAGTTCTCACACTTCATCATGGTTGTCATGTCACACGCCGTCATCGCTTTGCGATGGTAGGCTGCACAGACGAGTCACTTCTCTCCAATGCCATCTGTCTCTGGTTGCTTGTAGCAGGCTAGCCCCTTGATAATCCAGTCCACGTTTTGATGTTATCCATCCAGGTTATTCTTGGTCTTCCACGTCTTCTGACTCCCTCCACAAGTCCAGTCATAACACTTCCTTCAATGCTCTCATGTGCTGCCTCATCACATGACCGAAGTAACGTAACTTGCGGGATTTAACGTGCATCAGTAACTCCTTTTGAGTTCTAGCATCTCATAGACTTGCTCAGTGGTCATCATCTTCATCCCTGAGATCTTCAGCAACTTCCTGATGCACTTGTTCTCAAAAGCCTGAATACGTCTTTCTTCCTCTTTCTTCAGTGTCCAGGCCTCACATCCATATGTAGCTACTGACCAGACCAAGGCTTTCATCAGTCTTAGTTTGGTGTTGGTGCTAATTGACTTGCTTTTCCAGATCTTTGTCAATTTGACCATCACCAACATGTCCATGGCCATTCTTGTCTTCACTTCACTGGCACAGTCTGCAGCTTTTGTTACTCTGCATCCCAAATATGTGAAAGAGTCTACTTGTTCCAGAAGTCTTCCTTCGACTGTGTGATCTTCCTTTGCAGCCTTCTCAGTGCGACTCACCAGCTCTTCTAGTTGTTCTTTTGTTGTGGCCAATAAGACGGTCATCTGCATATCTGAGATTGTTAATAGTCCTTCCACCAATCTTGAATCCTCCCATAAATCCCTCTAGTGCTTTTCTCATCACTTGTTCTCCTAAGATGTTGAATAAACATGGTGAGAGGTTACATCCTTGACGGACTCCTTGTCTTACACTGAACCATGCTGATGTGTGATCGGCGGTCCTGACGGCTGCACGCTGCTGACTGTACAAATTTCTCAGCAGCTGGATCAGGTGTGAGGGAAAACCCATCTCCAGCATGGTTATCCACAGTTGGTCATGTTGTACCATGTCGAATGCCTTTGTGAAATCAATAAAACAGAAATACAGTTCCTGATTCCTTTCTCTTGCTTTTTCCAACATGATCCGGAGGTTTGTGTTCTGATCCCGAGTGCCTCTTCTTGGTCTAAATCCAGCTTGTTCTTGGGCAATCTCCCCTTCCAGCTTAGACTGCATTCGTTTTAATATCACAGAAATCATGGAGGGGTCTGAAATGTTCATCTTAGGTGCATGTCCACTGTGAGAGACATAATCTAAAAGAAAAAAATCCTGAAATCACAATGTATGATTTTTAAGAATTTATTTGTGTGTTACTGCTGTAAATAAGTATTTGAACACCTGTGAAAATCATTGTTAATATTAGCCTTTGTTTGCAATTACAGAGGTCAAACATTTCCTGTAGTTTTTCATCAGTTGAGGAATCATCCCAGAACTACATGGGAAGAGCTGGTCAATGACCTGAAGAGAGCTGGCACCACTGTTTCTAAGGTTACTGTGGCTAATACACTAAGACGTCATGGTTTAAAGTCATGCATGGCAAGGAAGGTTCCCCTGCTTAAATCAGCACACGTCCAGGCCCGTCTTAAGTTTGCCCATGACCATTTGGATGATCCAGAGGAGTCATGGGACAAAGTGCTGTGGTCAAATGACACCAAAATATAACTTTTTGGTCTTAATTCCACTCCCTGTGTTTGGCGGACGAAGAATAATCCCAAAAACACCATCCCTACTGTGAAGCATGGGGATGGAAGCATCATGTTTTGGGGGTGTTCTTCTGCACATGGGACAGGACGACTGCACTGTATTAAGGAGAGGATGACCGGGGCCATGTATTGCGAGATTTTGGGGAACAACCACCTTCCCTCAGTTAGAGCATTGAAGATGGGTCGTGGCTGGGCCTTCCAACATGACAATGACCCAAAGCACACAGCCAGGATAACCAAGGAGTGGCTCTGTAAGAAGCATATCAAGGTTCTGGAGTGGCCTAGCCAGTCTCCAGACCTAAACCCTATAGAAAATCTTTGGAGGGAGCTCAAACTCCATGTTTCTCAGCGACAGCCCAGAAACCTGACTGATCTGGAGAAGATCTGTGTGGAGGAATGGGCCACAATCCCTGCTGCAGTGAGTGCAAACCTTTCTTAGGATCATTGATGCACCACGAGGTGAGATCTTGCATGGAGCCCCAGTCCGAGGAAGATTGACAGTCATGTTTAGCTTCTTCCATTTTCTAATAATTGCTCCAACAGTTCATCTTTTTTTAACTAAGCTGCTTGGCAATTGCCCCGTAGCCCTTTTCAGCCTTGAGAAGGTTTACAATCTTGTCTCTGGTGTCTGGACAGCTATTTGGTCTTAGCCATGTTAGTAGTTGGGAGTCTTACTGATTGTTTGGGGTGGGCAGGTGTCTTTATGTGGCTATTGACCTCAAACAGGTGCTTCTAATTTAGAATAATAAGTGGAGTCGAGGTGGACTTTTTAGAGGTGGACTAACAGGTCTTTGAGGGCCAGAATGTTTGCTGATTGGCAGGTGTTCAAACACTTATTTGCAGCAGTAACACACAAATAAATGATTAAAAATTATGTCTCTCACAGTGGACATGCACCTAAGATGAAAATTTCAGACCCCTCCATGATTTCTAAGTGGGAGAACTTGCAAATTCGCAGGGTGTTCAAATACGTATTTTCCTCATTGTATATATATATATATATATATATATTGATGTATCTTTTGACATAAGATAATACATCTAACTTCAAGTTGAAGTCCAGTGAGGATTTCAGTTTTATGCCTGTGTGATCATACTCTGTAAAGGCCTTTATTTCCTTCTGAGAGTGACATAAAACCACATTTTCTCCAAGGTAAAAGAAATGCATCTGTGCCAGCATGTTCTATCCATGTTCATATGTTCATGCACATGACTGGAGAAACCCAAACATGTGCTTGCATGTGTGATTCTGCACTCTTGTGTCGGGTTCCTCTGAGGCCTGTGGAAAAGTGGAGCAGTGCAGTGAACGCAACGCTGCAGCATTATGCAATGAGTGTGTGAGGGACGGAAGAGAGGAGTTAACGTGATGGCACTGAATGTGGGTCAGAGACATGCTTACTGAACCAGCAGAATGAGAGAGAGAGAGAGAGAAAGAGAGAGAGAGAGAGAGAGAGAGAGAGAGTGAGAGTGTGATGGGCAGAGTGAAAAGGGATAAACTGAAAGAGACAGTGAGGAGAGCTGATTGAATGATGCCTGATGTGGACTGAAAGAAAGAGCGTGTGTGAGAGAAAGAGTCTGTGTTGGAATGAAAGTAACAACAGGTTTCAGCAAACTTACTAAGACAGATAAGACAATTATCTGTAGTTTAAACAATGTGTGGAGAAATAAAACAGCTAAATCTCTTTAATTTTTTTAAACTTACATTTTACATTGTATGGAGTCTGACTGAAGTACAAATATCAGATTTGTTCATTGTGATTTGAAGGCCTACATTAACTTTTGAATGTAAATGTATTACAATGTAAATACAAAAAAAAAAAAAATAGATTAGGTGTGTGCGTCTTTGTGTATCCATGTGCATTTTACCTACATTTTGCACTTTTCATTCATTCTTATCAATTTGTATGAGTTTGCATTTCTGTTATGTGCACGGAGTCATACGAGTGAAGGGTGTCATGAAATCTGTGTATTTCTTTTAAAATTTGAAATTGAATTTGAACATCTCATTTTCATGTCTTGTTGACATATAAAAGTATGTGAACCTGGCAACTATAACCACCTCTGGGTTGTGATTGTGTGACTCACAATAAAAGATGTTTCCTTAGCTGCCAAGCAAACATTAAAGAATGAGTCTTTTATTTTGAAAAATGTTGCACGGTCACAACTGGAAGTGGCTTCAGTTGCCAGCTTCACATACGTAGTTCTGTAGGCCGTACACTACAATTCTGAGAAAGGTGCAACAACACTGTCAAATGTTTGCATCCATGAAAATTAAACACAAACTTGTGTGAATAATCAAATCAGATTGAATGAATCACATAAAACGTAAAGTTTTGATCTAAGTACTTAGGTTCATGGTCACAAAACCTAAAAAAAAAAAAAATTCAGATTTTACAACAAAAATTACAATGCTACACAGTAAATCTGCCAGTGTTAAATCAACACTATTAGAGTTAAATTAACATTGAGGGTGTCAAAATGTAACACTCTCAGTGTTAATTTAACTCTAATAGTGTTGATTTAACACTGGCAGATTTACTGTGTAGTAGCAGTGCAACAACTGGGAATGGTTTGCACACAGTAAACTGACACAGCTGATGTGAATGAATGAAAAGTGCAAAATGTGGATGCGATGCAAATCTAGGCTATGTTGACATTAAAAGAATCAATTCAGATTTTTTACTCAGATTAGGCTATCTTGATGATTCACATTCATAAGTGAAAGTGACAGATCTGTCTGCAGGGGCAAAGATCCAAATTATGTGCCCTATTGACAAGCGGTGCCCAGGGCCCCTCCCCCCATATTATTAAATATTATTTCTTTTAATATTTAAAGGAAAATAAAACTCAAGACTCCTTAAGGGCCCTCCCCCCACTTGGGGCCTTGGTAACTCAATCCCACTTTTCACCACACTACGATGCCCCTGTCTGTCTGTAATGTGAACAAATCTGTCTCTGAAATACCATGTACAGTATGTGCATATTATCTGTCTGCCTCCATCACCAGCAACAAAAAATCATCATAACTGTGACGACTAATTGTAAATAAAAACAAACAAAAAACTAGGAATGGTAGCAAATTTACATTTGAAAACATTTGAAATTTTCTGTATTTGCACACACACTACCCCCCCATTATTTTTTTGTATTGTCTTGTGTATTGTTGCACACATTAGCACATGTATACTTATTTTGTGTAGGCATGTGCTATGTAGCACACTGGTCCTGAAAAATAAATGGTGTTTCTTTTCACTGTACACTTTACAAACTGTATATTTTTGAAATTACAATAAAAAATCACTTGACTTGTATTAAAACAGGCTAAAATGACACATCAGTAGCTCATGTGTGCATCACATGTTGCTCAGGAAGGCAGCAAACAGCTTGTGTACATGGTGAGGTTGAGAAGCGGGCTTGTTTTGCTGTTTTCCCGCACTGGCATTATGATGACAGCACTAAGCGCATACATACAAGCACATACAAAAGACACTTAAAACCCAATTTGATGACTTGCATGTTCGTGAATCAGATATGTATACACTTTATGACCACATACTGACTCAAATCAGATGAGCCAAATTTATGACTCAAATTTATGACCACATACTGACTCAAATGTGACTCAAATCAGATTTGACATATTCACACAGCCCTGAAAAATTCAGATCTGCGTCACATTAAAGCCAGCAACAGCACTTCAGCCTGGTAATGTGAATGTTCTTTAGAACCCAAAATGACTCACTTTTTGCATTTACACAGTAAATCTGCCAGTGTTAAATCAACACTTTTAGAGTTAAATTAACACTGAGAGTGTTACATTTTGACACCCTCAGTGTTAATTTAACTCTAATAGTGTTGATTTAACACTGGCAGATTTACTGTGTACGCTGTAATTCTTTTACATTTGAAAGCTGATGTATGCCTTCAAATCACATTTTGCGCAATTTTGGCTAAAATTTAACTCCATAATATTGTGTAAACATGTTATGATGACAATAGAAATGATGACTGAATTCAATTCGTTACAATCATTCATTGATTGTAGTTCGTTAAAATGTTCAATTTTAAAAGCAAAGTATGCATTATTACACAGCTTATTATGACCAACACGCTCAGAACTTTAATGTCATGTAATACAAAGTCCCTCTATCTATAGTTGGCTGCATATTAGGAATGGTATAAAGTGTTTTTTTTTTTGTTTTTTTTATAAAGTGTTTGATCAATAGCCTGCTTAATGCCAGTTTTTTTTTTTTTTTTTTTGCCAATTTTTATCCCCTTCCCAATGTAGTGGTAGCCAATTAGCCCATCCCCTCCGTTAGGCCTCTCCCCATCACTTTGCAATGTCCCTGACTCTCAGAGGGTGCAGGCAAGCACAAGCCTCCTCCGTTGCGTGTGATGCAGCCACCGCCTCTTTTCGAACCACAGCTGATACACCGTCACTGGAGAGCCTTAAGCGCTCGGAGGAAGGCACAAAGGGTCCCCAGCTACGAATGGACCAATCAGTAGACGCCTGAGCCAGTGGACATTGCAATGTGAAAGTGATAGAGAGAGTGAGAGCGCCATCTACCTGCCCAAAGAGAGCACTGCCAATTTTTTGCTCTCTTGGGCCCCGGCTGTTGATGGCAAACAGCATGACAGGAATTTGAACTCGCGATACTCGGGTCATAGTGGTAGTGTCTTTGCCCGCTGAGCCACTCGGGGCCCCCTGCTTAATGGCAGTTTTTGTTTGCTCTTTAATGAATTGGTGTTTATGAATGTTCATGTAGGTTAACGTCAGTTGTCATGAAGAGCTTGTGTCATATAGCCTTATGAACATATACATCATTATGAGAATGTATAGACTCAAGCTGTATGTAAACACATACTGTACACAGTCTCAAGTCTTAGTACACACGCACATACATATACTTTGTTTAAGATGTGTATGTAGATGTAAATGGAGATCTGACGAGACATGGCAGGCCAGTGTGGAGGCCTGAGCTAAGGTCAGTTCAGAACCACAGACACATACACGTTACTGCCCAGTCCGACCCAGATTAAGATGCATCTTGACAAAGCACACACTGCACCGGCTGCAGCCTTCATTTGTGTAGTGACCTCTTTAGTGGGCAGTAAGCTGCGAGTCACATCCAGCGAGTGCTGTACACCGATGAGACGAACACTTTGGCTGTATCCTTTGTCATGTTGTTTGTTATGCCATGGAGTGTTGTGTAACACATCTGCCCCTACAGCATCACTGCCGCTGTGAATCGTTGCATAATTTGTCAGATTACGACTCAGCGAAGCCTTGTCTTTTTCATAATCTCATGCATTTTATGAAGGTCCATGGCTCTTGTCTCCTTTTGTCAAACGCATTAGACTGTTATAGGATTACTGGATTCAAAAGACGGCCTCAGTAATGCATTCTGACTGCTTGCTTTAAATATAAAAGGACATATGCTGCTTTAGAGCGACTCTGTTTTCAATGGAAAGGTCAGA
Source organism: Crenuchus spilurus (assembly GCA_036984385.1). Lineage (NCBI taxonomy): Eukaryota > Metazoa > Chordata > Actinopteri > Characiformes > Crenuchidae > Crenuchus > Crenuchus spilurus. Next base: position 12,233 of record BRDA01030201.1, on the reverse strand, counting down.
TACTCTACTAAAGTAATATCATATTAGATGGATTTTTCAACGTTTTCCAATCTTTTCTCTTTGCCTGTCTTTTAGGACTGCAGCTATATATTATATTGTGAAGCAAGTGTTCTATTTCATGTATTAATTATTCCATTAATAAGTAATTGGAATTTAAAAAGTAATTGAGTAATTGGATAAAATTTTGTTGCTTTATTAAAGAGGAATAGTCAAGTCAAATTTATTTATATGGCACTTCTTACAAGCTGATGTTGACACAAAGCAGCTTTACAGAGTTAGTAATAAAGCACAAAACCCAGAGTAACCAAGCCAATGAATTCCTGGAGGAAGAAACCTTGGGAAGAACCAGACTCACATGAGGGGACACATCTTCCACTGGTCAACTACTTCTAAGTTCTTGATAGACAGTCACCATACAGTCCTATGATGGATGGATGGATGGATGGATGGACGGATGAATGGATGGATGGACAGTCATCATACAGTCCTATGATGGATGGATGGACAGTCATCATACAGTCCTATGATGGATGGATGGACAGTCACCATACAGTCCTATGATGGATGGATGGATGGATGGATGGACAGTCACCATACAGTCCTATGATGGATGGATGGATGGATGGATGGATGGATGGACAGTCATCATACAGTCCTATGATGGATGGATGGACAGTCACCATACAGTCCTATGATGGATGGATGGATGGATGGATGGATGGACAGTCATCATACAGTCCTATGATGGATGGATGGACAGTCACCATACAGTCCTATGATGGATGGATGGATGGATGGATGGACAGTCACCATACAGTCCTATGATGGATGGATGGACGGATGAATGGATGGATGGACAGTCATCATACAGTCCTATGATGGATGGATGGACAGTCATCATACAGTCCTATGATGGATGGATGGACAGTCATCATACAGTCCTATGATGGATGGATGGATGGATGGACAGTCATCATAAAGTCCTATGATGGATAGATGGATGGATGGATAGATGGATAGATGGATGAATGGACAGTCATCATACAGTCCTATGATGGATGGATGGATGGATGGATGGATGGACATTCATCATATAGTGCTGTTGATGCTGTTGTAGTGTTCAGGCATAATAAGAAACAAGAATGTATGAATGCTTGTAAAAATAGGAATAATAATGGTAGCAGCAATTAAGTCCATATTAGCTTCAATGTGATCAGTAATGTAAGCCATCTGTAACAGGTCGTAGCAGTTTCTTGGTGAGCAGCTGGTCTAAAGTAGGCAGTAACCGCATCATGCAGAGATCTCAGCAGTCAGTAGTTTCAGTAGCCTATCTTCCATCAATGTCGGACCAGACTGGTGGGCAATCACTCACTCGGAGCAAGACAGAGATGGAATTAGTTCTGTATGTGTTTATAGAGTACCAGGAATATGAATCATGAGTAGTCACTATACAAATCCTTTAAACACATATTTATTGCTTAAATCACATACTATGACATTATCAAATGCATGCAGTGCATTTAAGAGCAATAATAATTATTATTAATGTACTCTGGGCTTCAAAGAAAGCATTTTCTGAAATGCAAAAACAAATAAATAACCTGTGACACTACATTATAGTGAAAAAACAGGTGAAATAATTATTATTGATATTCATTCCTAGGCCTAAATATCATAGTGTAAGTTCATAAGACTGGCTAATGAACATTTATTGATTATGTTGAAAGGCTGCCACACATTCACTGCCGTCAAACTAAACTGAATATATACATACTAGACTGAAATAAAGCATATTAGGCACTAGTTGCTACTTAATTTGCTATCTGTGATAATTTAAGCATCACTGAGAGAGGCGTAGGTGTGTGTGTGTGTGTGTATCATAATAAAACCATGAATTAACCCATTATAGATTGGATGCTTCTGGTGCGATGCTGAAGTATTGATGTGGTGCTATTGTGTTAAGCTAGTTCAGACATTATTTACAGGTTTTCATTTTTTTCAGCTTGAAATTATCCCAAACTTTGGAAAGTTCTTTCTTTTTCTCTACTCTGCCTCATCTGTTCATTGCTCCCTTTTACTCTCTTTCTCCATTTTATAAACCACACCATCATGTCTTCTTGCCCTCAGCAGAAGTGCACTGTGTGACAGTAATACTCACCCAGGTGGAAAGACGGTTCTGTGGATTAAACAGAGACTCGAGGCAGTGAATTTACACTGATGATTTGTACTAATCCAGCACCTAATATGTGTAACATACAGTCAAGTACAACAAACAAGCCCAGTGCATTGCCCTGTACTAGGGAAAAGCTTCCTGCAAACACAATTATTTTGTGACAATGTTCTGACAACCTTATGTTTTGGCCACAACACTGAAATGTAATTCTGTTATTAGGAAAATTTTTGACAACATTCTAGGATATTCTGGCAACACACTGACAGATTGTGATGACATACTGGCGCAGCTATGACCTGGTTGGTGGCAGCCGTGTCCTGGTGCTTAGGGATCCGGTCTAGTGACTGGAAGGTCAGCGGTTTGATCCCTTGGAGCAAGGCACCTATCAACCAACTGCTCTCTGGGCACGATGGATGGATGGATGGATGGATGGATGGATGGATGTCAAGGTAGACAGATACACAAATGGGTGGAATAATGGATGGATGGATGTGAAGATAGACAGATGGATGGATTAATGGATGGATGGATGGATGGATAGTACTTTATTGTGCATTTATGCACTAGTGTGTGTGTGCGCATGTGTTTCAATGCATGGAGGGGTTAAATGCTGTGTGCAAGCATGCAAGGATTGTGCACTTTCACTTTCACATCATTCAAACAGCAAAAGTGACGATGCCTGTTTTGCAGTCTTGTCAGTAACGGTAATGCTACTTAATGCTGAGATAATGCTGAGACAATATAAACACTACATCGTGATGATGTTCAGGGTTTGCTGGACTGTTGATAATAGAAGCCAAAGGGCAGGGAAACGTATTGTCCAAGTAATCAACCATGTGTACCACATGCATCAGATAATTAGGCTGAGAAATGCTGGAGTATTCCTTTCAAGCAACCTAAAGAATACATTCCCACCATCAGCATATCTGACCTTGCTATTGTTTTATCTTTCTCTTGGGCTTAATGCCTTGTGTAGCAGTTCTTGCTGTTATTGTTATTTTCTATGTATGATCTATTGTGTTCTTTAGTCTTGTATCTGTGCATCACTTTGATTTTCGAAAGCAGCTCTAGAGCCCTGAGATATATAGATGAGCGAGTTTTATAAGAAAATGACTGTTGTTTGTGTGTAGCTCTGCTTTGCATGAGAAAAATTCAAAGTACTGAATAATGCATTTACATCATGACATGCAGCATTATGCAGACCAAACGGCAGCAGCTTTGGCTCTGTATGATCTGTGCTGCTTGTTCAGTATATACAGTACATCAAGACTCTCCCCAAGGAATCTCCCAGTCTTTATGTGTGCTGTGTTAGGGTCTACTGAGGTTTACTGCCATTTAGTGCCATTTAAAGAGACATTTGCTAACCCCGGAACTTTCTAATGAACACGACACGTCTCGCTGCAAGCCCAGGAACATGTCTCCAGGTGGTTAAATGTCCTGTAAAAAGCACTGCCCACTGTTATACACACTAATAAAATCAAAAGACTCTTTGGGCCAAATCTTAATTGCTATTGAAATAACCATGAATTTAAATGCAAATGATGCTGACAGGGAAATTTGGATGTAGACAAAAAAAAGTCAACCCGTTAACAATGAGTAAAGCTAATTAGTTAACTTTTTTATTATTAAAGCCATAAATGATCTTAATTCATTCAGCACACTTGAAGCGTCACACTTAGTCCTTTCTGCCTGGAGCTAAACTATATCAGCTGTCATTCCCTTCATCCGAGTATGATGGGGGCTAACAAGGGACTAATGGCCTAGAGAGAATGGCAGTAAATAATAAAACTCCCGAGGTCAACTATGAATATTTAAAATGACCTCTGTATCAAATTAGACTTGACCTTGGGTATGTGGTTCTACCTGGTGAAGCCGAAACGAGTTTTAATTTGCCATTTTAACATTTGCTATGCCTGCAAGTACCTTAGGGTGAATAAAAAGGTGATCACTCTATTTGTTGCCAGTCTTTGTAGAATGTTTTAAAGATGAATGTTGCTAATGTGTGACCTGGGAGATTTAGGTATGAATCAAAAGGTCTTACGAATGATATGATTTGGTCATTGACATCTGCACTCAAATACAACATCACAGGCCCCAAGTGGCTCTGCAGACTAAAGCGTTGAGTTTGAATCCCAGTCACGCAACTGGGGCCTGAGAGAGCAAAATTGGCTGTGCTCTCTCTGGGTGGGTACAGCTTTCTCCCCATCTCTACTAAAATGCCTGCTGGCTCAGGCTTCTGCCAGCCAATCTGTGTTGGCTGCAAAAGGGGAAAATTTTGGTCAGAAATCATAAAAAAAAAAAAAAAAAAACAACGTCAGTGGGAGAAAATGCTAATAGAATGCTGCTAAATATGAAAAAGCTTAAAAGTCATAAAAGAAAATAAAAAGATACATATACTGTAGCATTCTATTATATGTATGTGTGTTTGTTTTTAGAGTAGAATTTATATTTTGATTTTGTTTTATTGATGTATTTTGAAATTCTGTAATTAGTCGCGTTTCCATTGACCCTGAAATATCGCAAATTAGAATTGTGAATAAAAATTAGCTTAATGGAAACACGGCAATTTTGAAAAAACTCACGTTTTTCGATAAAAGTCTTTTGTGGTAAGATGAGGTGGTTTTTCAGTCGTATTGAAATTGGTTTATATCGCAAAAGTGTAATGGAAACACTCGAACGGACTTTTTGCGCATTAAGGGAGTCACGTGATCAACAACCGGACGTTTCTATTGGCGAAAAAGACGACAAAGAAGAAAACAGAAAGTAAGAGGATGAAGATGACGCGGCATATTTGGAATAACGAGGAGAATCCTTGGACAATGTGCAGCTGCTCCACTAGAGATTGCACTCAAAAAAGTTTTAACGGCACAAAGGTAATTCGATTAAAAATAAGTGTTAAGATTAAACGCTATAAAGTCCCAGTTACCTTTGCGCTGATTAATGTCTTAAAGTTTTATGTAGTTATTTTGTTTTAGTTTTATATTTAAGATGAGATTTTTGTTTGTGTGTATGTATATTATCTTACGATGTC